>JAIPRM010002597.1:0-29720 GCA_025469315.1 Stegophylla sp. TES_Ste_2020
GACTCGAAAACCATAATTTTTTTATCAGAATTTTATGAAAATTTAAACATAGATAGAAAATCCTATAAAAAAGATTTTGGCGCAAGAAAATTTTGAAAATGTGAAAAAAAATTTTGGACATTTTTTTGAAAATTTTTTTTTTTTTTTATTATTAACTTCCTTCGTTCAGAATCGTTTTATCGTTTCTTTAAAATTTAATACGCCCGTCAAGAGAATACCACCCGTCGTGCAAAGTACACACATTGTGCGAAGTATGTCCGTCTTTTTAAAACATACAAAACATTTGAAAATTCATTTGTAACATAAAAAAAAAAAAAAAAATAATAATAATAATAATAATAAATAAATTAAATTAGAATATTATTGGATGATTGTATTTAAAATTTTTGTTACTTGGGGAATACAATTTATAAAATAATTGATGATATTAATGATATTATAAATTGTATAAATAATATTTTCAAAAAATATTCAGAATACATAGCAAGAATATTTTTATTGCTGTTGGCATATTAGTTCAAGCAAGTAGCTAAGGGGTGGCCTGGAATGGTTATGCCACCCTTTATAGTTTACTGGCCACCTCAACTATTTTGCTGATGTACTTAAGTTAAATTAAACGTTCATTAAATCTCAAGTTGAATAAAAATCATTGTGATTGTGAGAAAGGATGTGAATACCAAATAATTCTGATTTTATATGTTTTTAATTCAGCATATTATAACATAACAATTATTACAATTATTATTAGGTGCATTGTTACAGTAATATTTTAGATTCTGAACGAAGTGAAGAAGTTAGTGTTTTTACAATAATGTTTATTTTTATTTATTTTTTTTGTGTACAACTTTTCGTATGGAAATGCTTGTCCAAAAGTTTTGATCAATAACTTTTTGAAATCGGATTTGCCTCTAGATTGTACTTTAGAGAGGTCATTTTTTGAATTTTCTCAATTCTTCAATTTTTTTTTGGAAAAAACTACCCATAATTTAACAAAAACTACTCGGAAACCATAATTTTTTGATCCAAACTATATGAAAATTTAAACATAGATAGAAAATCATATAAGAAAGATTTTAGCACAAGAAAATTTTGAAAATGTGAAAAAAATACAATCTAGAGGCAAATCCGATTTCAAAAAGTTACTGATCGAAACTTTTGGACAAGTATTTCCATACGAAAAGTTGTGCACAGAAAAAAAAAATAAAAAAAATAATAATAAACATCATTGCTTCTTCACTTCGTTCAGAATCTAAAATCATAATATGAATATAGAAAATTATACTTATTAATATATATATTTGACGTCGGCAAGGATTAAATCTCTGGTTAATCATGACACTTGTACAGTAAATCAAATGACTTTAATAACTCATCCGTTAATAAACTAATTAAATGAAACATAAATCGAATTATTTTAAATATCAGGTAGGTATAATCAATTAGAATACCTAATAATATATTATTTATTTAATATATATTAAATATATATATATATATATATTATTATTAAATTTATATATTATATATTAGAGATTATATTATCTTTTGTATTTGATATTTGGTTGTTATGACAACATTCAAACCATCTCAAAATATTTGGTCGATATCTCATCTTCACAAAAGCATCATTACTTTTCAAAAATCAATAACCCTACAACGTACCGGCCAATTGGTTTCCTCCATTTCGAATTTGCATGCTTCATTTGTAACAGGGGACATGTGATGAAATCCTCCGTCGGTTCTTCTCCACTATAGTTGCCGTTAACGTTAAGTGATCTCGATCTCGCAGCATCTGCAGGATGGTAGTTCATTGCAAAACAGACAAAAAATTACGAAGTCTCAACGAAATTCGGAATGGCTGGTACCAGAGACGGTCACTACGGCGTGCGGAGTACGATTTCGTGGTTTTTTTACCTACAAATGACAAGTCGACAACTCGTCTGAGACCACTCTATCGAAAAAAATTAAAAATTAAGTCTGGGAGAAAACCGTAATGGACTGTGCTGCCACAATCGTATATTTTTGGTACAAACACCTTGCACTTGGACTGGACGTATTGCGTGCGGTTCAGCGGAAAATAATTTGAATTACCAACAATCTTATTACCTATTTGATCACAGCATGTTTTGATTTGTTGATAATTGATATATTATTATATTGCCAATATCAATTTTAATCAAACCAGTTATCAAAAATACCCTTATCTAAATATCATGGACTAAGAGATAAAATCTTGTATTATCCAGAACTAAGATCCAGACCATGGACCACGATTGATTAAAGATATATTTAATCGTGCCATGGACCTAGAGACCACGCTTGTAGATAGAATAAAGAATTAAGAATTGTCCATGGTAAAACACGATTATGGATACACACTATCTATAATCGTGTGGTAAAGAATTCTATTAAAAAATTCAACAAAATAAATATTTAAAATATGTATATTTATTTAAATCGAGAGAAACAATAACAAAAATAAACCCACAATAGAGAAAATCTAAATCTATGCATATGATATAGTTACTCTGAAAAAAAACTAATTATTATATAGAATGACGGACGTTTTCAGTTAATATATTTAATTAACAAAAAAATTTATATTTTAACTAGTTATTTTACATACTAACTAGGTATTATATAAACTAACGTTTGCAATAAGTTAATGTATTGAAAAAATTATTATGTTTCTGTAAAAAATAACTCCAACAGTATGGTATAAATGAGACAAGGCAGTATGATACAACATGCTTAAACACTACATTGATCCCAAAGAAATAAAAATATGAACCACGAATGCAAGACGGAATGTGTCAGCAGTGGACGGGGGACACTGATATGGTGACAAAAATAATATAAAATGACCATTAAAATAGTAAATTTTTTTTTTTTCATAACTGAAACATTATTCAACTAATTCTAATGAAATTTACAAAAGCACATACTCTTTCTCGATTGATTGATACCTCATTCAAACAATTTGGTTCATTTATTTATTAGACCAGTAACTTTTTACAAAGAATACAAAAATATTTACATGGTTTAAACTGGAATGTTTGGTTTTGTTTGTTTACATATACATGGCTATGATGTTATACTCTTTTTTCTTTTTACTTTGCTTTATGGTACTACTGTGGTTGCTAGATTTTTATGCAATCAATTTCAGTAATTTAGGTATAACTTCAAAACTTAAAGTAGACATGACATTTTCACCCATTATCAACAAAAATGTAAAATAGACTGAGAAAATTTGAATTCTTGTTAAATAAATATAGAATTTTGGAAATATTTTGTATTTTTAAATTTTGATTCCATACAATTTTAAATCCTTGATATATCTGCTGAAAAAATGTTAAAAATCCTGGGTCAAATTAATTTTTTATAATCTACAAAATTCAGAATAAGTATGAGACAGGGTAGTTTCACTTAAAAAATAATTTTTTTATTATTAATTTAATTTTAAATATTTAAAACCTAATTTAGTAAACAAATTTTTTACCAATAGATTCTTCACATTTTTTCTACCACAATCAAACATTGTTAAAGGTTGACTATAGGAAAATTTTTGTATAAATTTTAGATGTACAATTACAACTCAAATGACTAATTTCCATTTGTTACTATTTTACACCACATATTAAATTTATTGTTTTTAGGTTAATTTAAGTTGAGGGGTTTCATTATTAATAACTGTCAATTATTTTTATATTTGACTAAAGCTCTGCTCAGACTAGTTATATTGAAGAAAATATGATTTATTGTTCCTTTAAAATTCTTGGTTTTATTCATGTTAAATTGACTTTTTATTTTAGATTCTGAACAAAGTAAAGAAGCTAGTGTTTTTACAATGAAGTTTTTTTTTTTCTGTGAACACTTTTTTGTATGGATCTACTTGTCCAAAAGTCTTGATCTGTAACTTTTTGAAACTAGATTTTCTTTTAGTTGGTACTTTAGAGAGGTTACTTTTTGAATTTCTCAATTCTACAATTTTTTTTTGGAAAAAAACTACCCAAAATTTGACAAAAAAAGATTCAAAAACCATAATTTTTTTATCCAAACTTTATGACAATTTAAACATAGATAGATAATAATATGAGAAACAGTTTGACGCAAAAAAATTTTGAAAATGTGAAAAAAATTTTTGAATATTTTTCTTTCATTTATATATTAGATAAAAAAAAGTAAAGTACAGACAAGAAAGCCGGAAAAACTTCGCACCATGGATATTTTTCACTCTTTGAGTCAGATACTCTTGGTGAGCGTGTTGAAAATGACGACTATTATTGTTCTTTATTTTATTAACTTTTGTTCAGAATAGTCTTATGGAAGAAATGATTTATGGTTTATTTAAAATTATACACACCCTTCAAGAGTATCTGATCTGAAGAGCGAAGAATATCTGTGGGGCAAAATATGTCCGGCTTTCTTATCTATACTTTCCTTTCCTTTTTTTAGTTTGTTGAGTTTGACAAATATACTCAGTGTGGCAGTACAATGCAGTTCACTTCCACCCCACTCTAGATATTATTTTAAATAGCTTATTTTAAAAATATTTCATTTAAAATCACATAATAATTATTTGTCCATAAATACAACAAAATTTTGCCTGCCAAGGATTTGTGTTGATTAGCATGAAATAAATTTGTATAGTCAAGTGCTACACAATTTACTCAAAAATAAATACATAAGTCTATAAGCTTGTAATACACTCAAGATAAAAGAAATTTAAAGTAAAAAAATAATGATACCTTATCCCTAACAACAAGGTAAAATATTTCAACAATATAAAAGGTATACATCATTTAATTTTTATTAAAACAAACATTATTACAAGTCTTTTACAAACAACACAATATTCGTTGCAATTAAAAAAATTAGTCTTAAAAAACACGAATGTCCCAACAATAATAATAAAATATACAAAATATATTTATACATTTTACATAAACTTTGGGATCTGACTTGTAATTTTCTAACAACTAAGTAAATATATATTTATATATATTCTAGGTATATACATTAGAAAAAACAATTTTTTTAACAAATTATAATGTAGTTAATAAATAACAATGATTGTTTATTCTGTTTAAATTAAATATTTTACTTAGTAAAAAAATATATATATTTGTATAAATGTATAGGATTACAACTTAATTTATACTTATCATGAAATGATGAAAATGAGATATTATAATAATTTACTTATTAAATTATTTGAGTCAGAAAATATGAGTTGATTTTAGTTATAATTGGTAAATATGAAAAGTTTACTAATTTTTAAAATCATCAGTATAAAATTGTTAGTGTTAAACAAATAAAATAAGAAGTAATCATCTTAAAATATTTACAAAATTCTAAAACTATTTTTTGCAATACGAAGTTGTAAAACAGTTAGAACAAATTTAATTAAAAAAATCTTAGTGAAAAAAAGTTATAAAGAATTGTAAAATCAATTTATGTTGTATCACAGAAATAAAAAAATAAAACAAAAGTAATATTAATGGATACAAAAAAATTGCCTACACAGCAATAACATTAATGGCACACATTTATACACTATATGATAAGTAGATCAACCGATAAAAAAAAAATCATTGTTCATTTTAAGTTAACAATAGCAATTTAGTAATATATAGTTTAATTATATCTACACAGTCTTGGGCAAAAATGTATTATCCCACATTTCAGCTTTTATATCTATAATGTTGAATTATTAGACATGATGAATACCATTTTCTAAGATTTCACTATCTTCTAGTTTGCGTAATGTCTTCATGACTCTCAATGCAGGCAATCTTACACTTGGAGTTTGATGCCAACATTCTTGTATAATTTCTGATATCCCTCTCAATCTCTGAAACACAAATATTTAAGATAAAAATAGGTCCTTGTTATTATTAATCTTCTATGATATTTTAAATATTTATGTACACACATACATCTACAACTTCTTTTATCAAATATATTAAACATATTAATGCTTAATTCAAATGAAACTTCTTTATTAAATGTCACAATTGTTTATAAATGAAGTATCTTTAATTTTATAGAAAAAAATATACTTCAGGAAAGTACATATTTTTCAATATAGCCATGTGAAGATGTAATAACTCAGATAAAATCATTATGGGCATTAAAAGTGCTTTAGAAATTAAGAATACGAGTGAAATACATGTGTTGCTTTTTGTAAAAAAAAAAAAAAAATCATTTTTTTTTAAATGCAAGTAATAATTTGTACACAAAATAAAACAAAAATCAAGAAAAAATTAATAATTAAAATTATTTAATTTTTAAACAAATAAATATAAATCACCAAAGAGTGATAACTTATAAAAGTACTTAGTAGATAATTATTCAAGTATATAATTATTTGGCAAGTAAATCAGAGGTCTAAAAAGATAAGTTAGTAGTTACCACAACAAAGAGAGAGGAAAACTATAATTGTTTTACACATGGAAATTAGGAAAATTATAGCACTCATCAGTAGGTAATTTAATTATACTAGCAAACAGCGCGGTTTGATTTTATTTTTAAAGTACCCGCACATAGTTAGGACATTTTGATCTTTTTCAAAACATTCAAATTTTCTTGTTTTGAAATAATTTTAACTTTAAAAATAATTTATGGCGGAAAATTCTGTTATATTTTTAAATGGGGAGAAAAAGTCTTCTTATGCTTTAGAACGGGGAAAAATGTATGTTTACTCTTTTTCATACCAGTTTCCAATGATCTTAAATTCAATTAATGGTCACTTGTTATACTTGCAACCATAATTTATTCATCTCATTTGTTTATACTCACATTATCACATTTCCATCGCATAGGTATATCTGGTCTGGCTCCTTGTATCATTAATACCACACGCATATCTTCTATTGTAGGATCAGGGCCAACTAGATTGGCATAAGGCAACATATATTCATCTGCTTGAAGCATAGGTGACCCACCAACTGGCCAACTTTGTCTGGTTCTCCTATAAATTATAAATTATTTTATTTTATTAATAATTTATAAAATTCAATAATTATTGAAGTCATAATATAAGTAAAATTATTAGAATACATGCCTGCATAACTCCCATAATACCAAACTTGTAGAATAAATATCAGCAGCTTTAAATGCACTAAACGAAGTTACATCAATAGTATCATTAACAACTTCAGGAGCCATGTAACGTCGCGTACCTACTCTTGAATTCGGAGCAATATCAATTTCATTTCTTCGACTGAAATAATTAAAATTTATGAATAATTGTTTAAATTAAAATATTTTATATCAAAACAGATAATTACCTATCATATCGAACTGCTAATGCAAAGTCAGCAATACAACATTCTCCATCAGTCTTGACCAAAATATTTCGTGACTTTATATCTCTATGGGCAATACATGGTTTACCATGTGTACCATTGATTGGCTCGTGTAAGTGCGCTAAACCACTAGCAATTGATCGTGCCATTATAACTAATTGAGTGGTATCAATAGTATTTTCTTTTAAGAAATCATGTAAAGAACCACGTTTATGGTATTCTGTTATCAGCATCATCTGAGCACCAGCTCCGCCACTGACTTTTAAATCGGCTGCAATGAAACCTATTTTGTTTTTTTACATAAAACCATTATAATATCATCAAAATATCTAAGGTTAAATTAAATTCAAATTTGTTTTAATGTATACCTAAAATATTTTCATGTCTAAGTAAAACAGTTTGGTATATCTCTGTTTCACGGAGCCAACTTTGATCATTTAGGGTGGTGAAAATTTTCACAGCCACGTGTTCACCTCTCCAGTTGGCTAAACATACTTTACCAAATCTACCCTCTCCAATTTGTCGTTCTATTCGTATTTGTTTTGCAATTGTTCTTTGAACCTAAAATTGAATACATAACATTTTAATATGTATAAGTTATATTTTATGTTTAATCAATATGATGCTTACAAGTAATGGTATCCCAGAACCAGAACCAGATGATTGACCTATAAGAGTTTGTAACAAGTTACTGTTACCAGATGTACAGCTATCAGTCGATGCTAAAGCATACAATCTATTTTTTTCCCTTCTTCTGTATCTTAAGTATATCACACCCATAATGATAGCAGATATTAGGAGACAGATAAGCAATGATAACAAAAACGCTATGTAAGGTAAGGAATTTATATTTTGAACTGTAGGTGGTATTGTTGTAGTGGTGTGTGGTATATACACAGGCGTTACATTTTTATTGCACATGTCTGTGTTACAACACTGAATCGCCAAACCAGATAAAGAATTACCACCTTTGCACTAAAAATAAATAAGAAGTAATGTGTTAAAACTTAGTAAATATGAAGATTTTTTAAAAAACTTACTTGTAAGAAGCCTTGTTCACCAGCTGCAAGGCACCCATGAGATATTACTGGTTCATATTCACCAGTTTCATCATTGAACTCTTCTTGTACAGCACTAAAGCACTGTGAAAAGCGAGAAGTTGTACACGTTCCATTTGGCTTACCACTTGGACACTGATGTTCGCAATAGCAAGTCAAAGATTCATGAACTGAAAAACAAACCAATTCATTTATAGCATAAATATATAATTACTTAATATTTGTTTTTGATATTTTGCAAAAAAATATTTTAAAATGTTTAAGTTGGTAGAAAGTTTATTCATTTTAAATTATTGTTAATCATTTTTTGTAAAACATAGGGTTTGAGTTCAAATTCCATTTCAATTATGTAATAAATTAAATGTGTTAATAATGGATCATAAGATTATAAAAGCTGCTCAAAATCTTTTCATAGAATTGGGGCAATTGATTTGAAGGTAAGGCAAAGATTAATAAAACCAGAAGCCCAAATAATATACTTTCAAAATTCACATGAAAATTTATAATGTTATAGAATGTAGTATCAAATACAATATACCTAATGTATTTATTTATTTTTTTGTTTTAAGTGAATTATTTTATTTTTATATTTCGACTATAATGGTTAAGTTACTAACAAACCAATTGACTCAACAATAGTATTAAATACTGCACCTATGAAAAGAGATATTCACATTTCATGATTAAGTCATTGAACATATATATGCAGTACTGTGAATGTTCTGGTGGATCAAGATAAATAATATTCATGAGCTATTTTTTCTTATAAGTACTATTATAAAAAATACTGATCAACATAATTACATTTGAACAAATAAAATAATTACATATTTTAATGTTAATTTTATAAAAAGACTAAGTAATATTTTTAAAATTGTTTAATAAATATGTTAAGTCAAATAAATCTTGAAGTTTACATTTATATATTTCTCAGTATCATGTCATAAAAATAAGGTCCATTAAATTCACATTTTTATATTCAAAACTTCAAAAATATAATAAATACAAGTATGAGAATACACACACACATATGATATGTATAATGTTGCTATATAAATGATGAGAAATTGTTTTTAATAGGGATTCAAAATATTCTATTCATATTCTACCCTAGTATAAAAATAATAATAAAAAAAAACACCTGTTGCCTAGACATATAAATATTAAGCATCATAAAAGGTAAGGAGAGTACAGGTAAAATCAGACACAAAGAACAGTTGCCCAACGACCAAAGAGCTACAACCACACTACATACAAAAATTCAAAATGGATACGTATATGTACATGTATGTATATGCGGTTGGGTCAAACCAACTAACCCCTTTTACATAAAACGTTGAACAATAATAAAAATCCGACCCGTTTATCTATACTGTAAGAGAAGCGATTTCAAATCACACGCAGTTATTCCATGAGATATTACAACAATGCAACTAAATCTGTCACACCTAAAAAACCATTTAAAAACTCATGTCAGAAAAAATATGAATACGTGTTATTCAAATGAATATTTTATAAGGTCATTTACATAATTTATGATTTATGTGCCAGTGGGCGGCATAATGGTGTTACCGAGACATTTAATTATTAATCGGTTATAAATCGTGCAAGGTAGAGAGAGAGAGAGAGAGAGAGAGAGAGAGAGAGAGAGAGAGAGAGAGAGAGAGAGAGAGAAAGAGAGAGAGACTTGAATGCTGGCATTGTTGATCTCACTCATAATATATTATACGTAGGAGTCTCCACCAGATGATGTGAAAGAGGTAATTTTTGTTGTATTCTTGTACGCCTGAAGACTAATTAAAACTGATGGGTTTTCCGTTACCTGACGTTTAGGCGTTTACGATTTTATTACTTTTAATGCTCCAGTAACAAAATATAATTTTGGGTGTGTCTGTACACGGAACCCACGAGATATTAAAAGAAAATGATAGACCGCAGAGACCTAAGAGTTTCGTTTTTATACCTGCTTGTTGGACCAAATAAACGGGTTGTTTTAAAAATCTTTTAAGCACAATTTGCTTCCTAATAATAATGGACACTGAACGTAATATTTTAGGAAGGCAAACAGTTAAGCTTGATGAGACCGTTTATCGGCGAAAAGGATGCGACCCAAACGAATTACGACGAGCACAGTTGACAACTCGTTTGAAGAAATTATATATACAAGGGACGGACATGTTATTATTTTGTAAATTGTCGATTCGACTAGTACAATAAAAAAAGTTAACAATATAATAATAATACGTTCACCACTTAATAATGTACCTACACAAAGAGTATAGGTAAATAATAAATGCAAATTCCAATTGTAAATATTTTCAGCCAAATCGTATAACGTTTTATTAATGCTACAGATCTCACATAATACTCTTTTTCTCGTATCCTTAAACTTTCCGAAATATATTTCTATATGAAAATAATATTAGATTCTAATTCTACAAGACGGCAATAATAACGCATTTCGATAGAAAGGCAGACGTCCTTGTGTATAGGGATGTGGGGGGTGGTGTCGGATTACGATTTTTGTTGTTTTATACAATAATACATTTTGAGTGGCATTGCACTCGACGTTATACCTGCAGCAATACGGTATTAAACCTATAATGCGGCGACTGACGAGAACGGGCTGGACGCGTCACGTCGGTCGAGTGTGAAGGCGTCGCGCGTCGAATCCGATAGCCGAGAAATTCCGATCCGTATAAAAAAAAGGTGTCGGGTGTCTCTGAGGTCGGTCGAGAAACAATCGCGGCGTCCACTAGCCGCCGCCGCCGTCGCCGCCACCGCAGCGCGAGAAGAGCTGCGGAGGCGGCGTTGCGGTTTTCGGTTTCCCCCTCGGTCCCCGCCGCACCATAACCGACCAAAGGTGTAACACACACGCACACCAACATAATAATACGAGTGACGAACACCAACACGGCTGCCGCCACGCATAGCCACATTTGTTGCGTCGAGCCTTGCCTTGCCCTGCCCCGCCCCGCCATTCCTCGAGCGACGCACAACACACGCACACGCACGCAACACCATCTCGTCGTCAATGGGTGACAGCAGCGGCACGGCGGCGGCAGCAGCTGCACCGTCGACGCGACCGGTTTTCTTTCTTTCTTATTCTTATATTATATATTATATTCTTATATTATTCACGGTCCGCGCGCACAATCTGTTTTCGTGCATCGGAATCACGTACTACACTGTGCGCGGGCGAGGAGAGAATGAGAGAGAGAGAGAGAGACAGAGACGAGGGAGCGCGAGCGTGCATACAGATTTTTCTTTTGACGACCCCTCACACAGCAACGACGACGCGGTACCAGCAGCAGCCACACAGAGCAACGCACATGTGCACCACACACCAATAACAACACAAAAGCGCGGGCGCGCGGCAGAGAGGCATACCCTTATTATTATTATTATTATTATTATTATTATATTCCGACAATAATAATAATAATCATAATTTGTGTTCGGTACCTGTTTATAAACGACATACGACACCCTCCCCCCCCCTCGTGGAGACGACGTGTTGCACATGTTCACACAGCTCCGGAAAGTCTTACACCATTACGGACGCATAGTCTCGTATTATACGCATGTGTCACGTATTCCAACGACATAAAATACATACAATAGTAAAACGATTACCGAATATACATAATAATATAATAACATATATTATAATATGAGTTTTTGGTTCGTTCCGAATGCAAGGATTATTTGGTACGCTTTGGAATTTGAGGGAGAATAGAAGTTTCGGTTTGGCCGTCGTCATGAGGTATGCGATCTACCGAAATTTGTGGTTTACCGAATTCCACGACAATGTATTGCGAACGATTATATCTCAATCAACTTCTAAAATGTATTTGAATATATTATTATTATTATTATTTTCTTTTTTCTATTAAATTTAGTAAATTAGTATCAACATTAATTTAAATGAATTATAATAATAATATAATTTACAATAATATTTAGATAAATACTATCATACATATTTTATTTAAAGAGGCAACATAGTAGTTAATCTTTTATAAATACATATTATATTATATGTATACATCCTAATACATCATATCAAAACTGTGTCAACACGGAATCTTTTAAATGCCCGTAACGTAAAATATTACAATTTATTTAGTTTAAATAAATTACTTAGTAAAATTATTGTAATTTTAAAGTTGTTACAATGACGTATTTTTCAAAAAAAAAATTTTACGAGTTAATGTGTTGTTATAGAAATAATTGTCTAAATATCTTCTCAAATCAGAATGTTACTCTAGAAGTCTAGATGGTACTTCTAAGAAGTCATTTTTCGAAATTCTCAGTAGTTTTTCAATAATATGACAAAAATTAGTTAACTCAAATTCAAATTAGTATAATATAAATAATTTAATTATATTAAATTCCTTAATATATAAACACAATTTAAATATAGATAGAAAAAACTATAAAATTTATTTCGGTGAAAGAATTCTTAATAGATCTCTAACCTACGTAAAACTTTTTTCGACCTTTTATTTTTCCTGTTCTCAGTTAATAGTACTGTAAAGTAGTTCAGTAAATCTGATAGAGGAAAAAAAAATTTTTGTAATAATAATAAACTTATAATTTTTTAGTAAAATAACTATTTTTATAAGCTAAAACTTCGCACAGAATCACTTTATTGAAAAAATTATTTATTGTTTCTTTAAAATGTAACACACCTACCAAAGGTGGCACTCTAGGGGCGATAGTAATTGTCAGGATGTTTAATAATTGTTATTTAATAACAGAATAATCCATGTCCCATTCACTCTTCGTGTAAATGATCAAATTAATATAATAAATTACGTAATAAGTACATATCAGTATCACCAAGCGCTCGAAATTCGACTAGAATAACAATATTAATTCATTTTTATATGATTGTACACCAATCATACATATTATACTTAATATACACGCATTGAACAAAATATTATTTTGTTACATACAACATTTGAGAAAAACATAAATTGATATTTCATATACTCCCTTACACCCTAATGGAAATTCCATAAATAATTTTAAATTTCTATAATATATTACTATAATTATTAATTGTTAAAAATTAATATCATAATAAATCAAGAAACCGGTCCTAATTATCATAAATCAATATTAATTCGCTAGAACAAAATTAATATTTAATAATAATGATTATCATGTTACCTTTGGTCGGTAACGGTTGAAAAATGTGCAAAAAATTAAAATTTCCTGGTAGGGTGGTTTCGAATTTGTTCTATTCGCTTTCTGTAACTCAAATTGTTCAACTAGACTACCATATTCGTATCGACATGGGATAAAATAGGATGCATTTAACACGCGCAAATTCTAAATTTTCAAAATCGTTTAATTCGGTAACTATTGATGAGCGCAGGTTTTAGTTCGCACCATCGTACTCAGCTTCAAAAAATACATAAGATGGAGAAAAACTATAGCATACATATTGAATGTTCTGTAAACTAGAAATATACCATACATTTGTTGTCCACAAAATATTTTATTACACCAAAATATTCGCAATAAAATTCTCCACATAAGTGTTAAGTTTCATAAAGATAAGCCGAACCAATTTTCTTTTATGTGTGTATTTTAGGTAAAACTAACGAATTTCGTTAAAATGCTAACTTTAAAACGGTTATACAGAAAAAAGTTTACTTACGATTAAAATTTTTTGAGATTAATTAGCATGTATGTGCATGAAGTGATATTAAATTTTCAATATTTTGAAACTTAACTTATAATTGATCAAATGTTTTCGAAATTTTGATGAAGTATTTTCGTTACCATTATAGTAGTTGGTGAAAGTTTCAAGTTTCTATCTCCATTCTGTTTTGAAGTTATGTTAAAAAATAATAAATTGCAATTTAATAAAAATTTTGGTAATAGCATATTTTACAGTGTTTTATCAATTTTCCTGTAGTTTTCCTTAACGTATTGAGAAATTTGAAATATGACCACTCTAAAGTACCATTTTGGTGTGATTTTTGATCTAGGAAGTTACTGATCGAAACTTTGGACAAGTATTTCTGTACGAAAGTGTTCACAGAAGGAGAGAAAAAATAAACAACACTGTAAAATCACAAGTTTCTTCACACTGCTCAGAATGTAAAATACATAAACAAAAACTGAAAAATCAATTATGAAGATTAAATGATATTAGAAGAAAATTATTTATTTTAAAAACTTCAACAAAATTATGATAAAAATTTGTACATTAATAATTTAGATAGCGTATGACTCGTAATTGTAATTTTTATAGACTTCACTGTTTTGTAAATAGAAAATGTTTGCCCATAGTTTAAAAAGTTAATAATTTAGGATTTATCTGTTTTATGTTATATCTAATAGGTACTTTTAACGGGTTGGGTTAACAATAAGTTCTAAATAAATACATTCTTTTTCTGACGTCAATCGACCTATTATTATATTTAATCTATTATTTACTTATTTAAATAGATACTTAATTTAATAAATCAGTGTTCAACAGTATTTTAATAAAAATATACTTATTTATTATTTTAACTATTATTAACAATGTATCAGCCATTTTGAATACAATTTATTTAGATATATGTTATTTAAGAAAATATCTCAAATAATAATGAAAAAGAAATTTTGAAATTCCATCGTTAAATCTTCAAAAACCTTTAAAAATACCGAAACGTGACATATTCAATGTGGCGGCTTACAGAATCACATAGGTATGTGTAGAGCATGCAGTGTCAACGACACCTGTATTTTATCAGACAATAGGATACTACACGGCCAGGTGTGAGTACATTATCAAAAATACAATACCGCCATCTTCTCCTGAGAAGCCTTGGACCAGCGTGTCCTGGTAATTTATTTTGATGTTTTTTTCTTTCGATGGAAAAACGCTAGTTTACGGTCACGCTTTGTCCAGCAAACTACCGAATACGTTCTCATCAATCTCAGTTTTATTGTCATTGAAATATCATTATGAAGGATATTTTTTGTAAAAAGACATGATATTAGTGTAGAAAATTGAAGGAAAATCCAATTACAACAAATGCACTACTTATTGTATGTATACTTGTATTATAAACTTGATTTGGATGGTATTCACACATCACAATTTGAAAAGCATTCAATACCACAAAATTGTATTAACTATAAATACTCAATTTATTGTACTACAAAATAATTTATATCATAAAATAAACCATTAACAGAAACATTTTTAAAACTATATATGTATACACAAATACACAATTTAAATGAGTGACAATATGATTTTATGGTCAAAATTATCGTATTTCCTACAAAAACCTATTATATTAGTATGAGACGTTAAAAAAAAAAAAAAAACATATCAACATGAATATTTTATGAAAATTACAAACAGTAAGAACGTATATTATACTTGTATTTGTAAGAATAAAATTGTAAAATGAAAGCCAAGTTAAGAAAATATCTACATTCAGACATTTGAGTATTTAACTGAATATAATAGTAAAAATAGCGATTCTAAAATTGAAAATCTAAGTTACGACAACCTTAGGATTACGATTCTGTAAGTTTTTTTTTTTTTTTTGTTGATAATGTTCCAAAATTATCCTGAATACGTTGAAAAAGTCACGTATTTGGCTTACGATCACGAACAAACCTATTCTTTGTTAAGGAAAAAACCTTCGTTATTTAGACCTATTAAATAATGTACACACGGCATTCTGAGCGATGACCTTATATACTTCCAAACCTTATTACAATCAAATTTCTACGGAATACGGAGAATGAAAAAAGTCAAATAGATTTTACAATTTATCGACACCCAATTTTATTTTTCTGACGAACAACGGTTTTTTCTGGGACACCAATTATTAAAAACACGTTCGAATGAGGTGTGATAGTATCGCGAACGAATAACATACTCCTATTATGTACAATATACGTATAGTATATATATACGTATAAGTATGTTTTTTTTATAACGTGCAATTAAGATACGGAATCTTGTATTGAGTATATTTCTCTACTTGTCAGAGGCAATGAATTAAAAAATAAAAAATAAAGATGAACTGTAACATTTAAAACGTTTGGCTTTTATCAAATTTAATGCCCAGCAGCAGTTGATGCAAACGGTTAGTTGACCATAACGAGACAAACGTGTGGCCGACCGGTTTTCTCCATATTATTATTATTATTTTCTCGGACCATCTGGCACCATTCGTCTTTTCTTTTCTTCTTTGCCATCATTATTCACCGGTCGGCCTAATCCCGTGTGATGTGCGTGCAACACGTACGGGCACAGCGCGGGGGTCGTCGTCGTATTATAAAATATAAAATACGTGTGCGTATGTCATTGCAGGCGTTTTGCCCCATTATCGTGTACCATCTATCGCGTGAGCGTAAAATCACGTACGTACAAAAGTCCACTGCGCAAGCCGTATAAAAAAATCTACGGGCCGTGACGAAGGAGAAGAGCTAACGGGGGAGGAGGACAGGAATAACATAACACAATATAATACACGTAGACGTATATAGAGAGAAAAAATAATACTCGTTCGGAACAATTCTCACATTGTCACGCAACGACTTTGTATGCACAAAAGGATTTGTATAGCGATGTGTATTTATTCTTTTTTTTCTTTTTTTATAGCAAATTCACTGATTTGATCTGGTCTGTGAATCCGGATTTCTCAAGGATCGACGGTCGTCTCGGGAAAACTTAACGATACCACGGATAAATAAAACGCAACATACATAATAACTACAATACTATGGTGGTAAAATTTGCTTGCAATGCTCGCGTCACTAGCTGCCGTCGATGAAAAAAGATCATATCCGGGGACACGACGCACATGTGTCTTTAAACATTTAGTCACACGCACGGTACAACAAACCCCATATAGAATTATTCACCAACAGCCTTGTTGTCGTTAACGAGGCGTATATTTTTGCGAGCCGTCCGATTTTAAAAGTGTGAAATATTTCAGCGTATACATCGTGTTCATATTTGGAACGCCATATATAATAATATTAATATAACGTTCTTATCATAGTTACATTTAACGTATACGCTATGTGTCCTTATTTCACTTCATGTACACTAGCCGTGTTGAAGTTAGTTGGTGATGAAGTATTGAATAAATAAAAATGAAATTTTAACGACAATTCAAAGAAATGCACAGTAGTTTATTATAGTAAATCACCATTTAATACTAATAATAGTGGTATAAGCAGTTTAACAACACGATTTAATTGAATACAATATGTTTTCTCGTAGTCATAATTATGTTCGTTTGTTAAAATGATCGTTGATTATCTTCTTCACAGATTGATTTACGAGTGTAGATTTGTTAAATACTAACCGCCAACATCACTGTACAGTGGTACATTGTACAATATACATTATAAAGTGTCTTCCACAATCGTGCATCCGCCCGCCTCCATGCATCATTATAAACGTAGAGGGTTTTGACATTTATTAAACATATTGTTCATTCATTATTGTAGACGTTTTAAAATATATAAAAATAACCGTGAACGTCATGAACTGAATATTATGTATAATATAACACCTACATAATACATTTGGAGATAACCTATCATGTGTTTGGTACATATTAGAATACAGTTGTTGAGTTAAAATTACTCCAAAATACATACGTCATACATATATAATGTTATATTCATATGTGTATTAATGAAGAGCGTAACAGCACATTCGGCTACTATATATAATGTTACCACTAATTTTTGTAATTACCATCGCTGGGAGTGCCAATAAGGAGAATAAACCGGCGAGTTTTTAATTATTAATTATCTCTCTGAATGATTTCAAGTGCGTACAATAGAAATAAAATAACAAACGCACTCGTTTTGTATTATGCTTATAAATGAACGGTAAGTTTAGAAAATATTATCGTGGACAACACTTCTTCATTTTGGAACTAGTATAGTCATCCCGACATCAATTTTCGGCGGAGAATACGATTGGCAATATATTATTATTATCATTAACATCCACTAAAGTTTTAGAGAAAGATATACGATTTTCACGCTCGTCCGGGGGGGGGGAGGCAGTGACCGCGACAGAGGCTGAAGACCGGGTGGTAAACACGGGGCGTGGGTAGGTCCGAACGTGCGGACACCGGATTTAGTGCCGTGGAGGAGAACAAAGTGACTTCAGGCAGCGGAAGTCGGGGTCGTCACGATACACATTGTTGTTTGTCCGAGTGTGACGGATGCAAATCGTTTCTCATAAATTCCGAGATCTGAATCTTTTTTTTTTTTCTACTGTATTATTATCGTATAATTTATATATAATATACATATATATTATACACACACACACACACACATACATATAAACACGTATATTATTCGCCCCGCGGAGTCGTGACGGGCGCGCTCGCGGTAGGCGTGAACCGCCCAACACCTCGGCGCGATTTACGTGCGTGCATGCGTGTTCGACGTACACAACGATTACACGATGACGATGATTATTACTACGATTATTATTATTATTACTATTATTATTATTATTATTATTAATATACGCAGCGGCGGCGGAGAAATCACGTCCGCCACCGACGGCCGCCGCGTGTGCGTTGCCCGAGGGGAGGGTCAAGGACACGATAGGCGGCGGCGTCGGCGGCTGCGGTGGTGGTGTTGCCGCGCTCCATACCCGACACTGCTGCAGACTCCGCCGGCTCATTAAAAACGAAAAAAAAAATAAAAATAAAAAATACGTCCGGCGCCACACGTTCGACTATCATGTACTCGTCGTCTCTCGTATGTTATATGTATACGAAAAAAAAAAATCCTTCCCTCGCGCGCTGTTCTTCTCCGCCCTTGTAGATTCGATTCCGGAACGCGTCGTTAAGACGCGCGCGCGCGCGCGCGATCGCATCCGCTGCACGAAGGATAAGACTGTATGTACAATACGGCTGCTGGATCGAGTGTGTGCGTGATATAAATTACTACTATCGAGTGACAACAACAACAACAACAACAACAACAACAACAACAACGGCAACAACGGCAACGGAACCGAAAGAGAACAAACCGTTGCGCTGGCGTACCGAGAAGATTCGACAACCGACGTGATACCGATATGCACATGCGATATGCGTTTTGTGCTCGGGCGTAGTATTACTATATTATTGTCGTCGAATCGATGTGTTTTATATTTCACGTTCTATGAGTTTGCTGGAACGAAACAAACATCTCAAATCCCAAGGAAAACCTTAGTTACTATCCACACACACACATACATACATAATCCGTTACATATGAGATACGTATCTGCCCCGATCTTGTATATACGTATGTGCACAAACAGGTAGGTACGCGAGAAGAATATTTGTAACGAAACAATAATCTCCTTTGCATAACTCCGAGTGTGTGTTACATTATACATATTATTGTTATATGTATTATAGAATATTGTAAAAAAGCAAAGCATTATATATTTTATGAGCATAAAAAAATAGTAAGTTATTGTTTTTAAATAGGTAGATTGATTTTCTTTGAATTTGTATCGGCTTATAGAAAAAAAAGTTTAGTCAATAAAACATTTAATTATTTTAAAAGCCGGACATATTTCGCACCACGGATATTCTTCACTCTTCGGGTCATAAATATACTCTTGAAGGGTGTGAATAATTTTAAAGAAACAATAAATCATTAATCTTTAATAAGATGATTCTGAACGAAAGAAGTTAATAATATAAAGAACAAAAGTAGTCGTCATTTAACAAATAACACTCGCCAAGAGTATCTGATCCGAAGAGTGAAGAATATCCGTGGTGCGCAGTATGACTGGATTTTGACCAACATTTTTTTTTACATTTTCAAAATTTTCTTGTTCCAAAATGTTTCTCATTTTAGTGTCTATCTATATATACATTTTTCATAAAGTTGAGGTATTTTTAAACTTGGGGAATAAAAAAATAGGTTATTCAATTGAAAAATCAGATATTTTAATATGTTAGTCATTGATTTGGAGCCGGGGACTGTAGCCCTCCCACTGATTTTGTCATTCGTCAACACCACTGTGTACCTCACTTTTTCCACTTCGATGCAGTTGAAAAGCACAAAACCCTCCTTGTCGACAGTTGAAAAGAGCACATTAACAAAAACCCCAAGAACTGAAAAGCGCAAATGAGGCCGAGTCCAAAACAGCTAAAGAATGACAACAAATATAGACTAGGTACAATCAAATTATGCACATTCACACCAAGACGACTTACAATATCGTAACTTTTAAGAATTTATGTATTTTAGGCAGGGATTAAAAAGTTTTTAATGTAAAAACAAAAAAACGCTTACAACGTTATACCTAACAAAAACGTAAACTGGTAAATGTTAATTAATAAAATCGATATCAAAATCAGATTTAATTTAACATAAATGTTTCAAATAGTTCTTTCTTCTATATTTTACCACCCGATAATCATAATATCAACAATAATTTAATCTACATATTTTATGTACTTCATTGACCTAGCAAACACTACAAACTTGTCCTCCTGCACATTATCCCAACATTATTTTAACCAAACAAACTGTCCTCTAAGTAAATGTTTACCATGCAATTTTATCTTGTGAGCTTTTCAAAACATTAGTAAAAACTAATTGACTACCTCATTTTCACTTTATGAACACATTCCAAACCATTTTAGCGTGAATTTAGGCTAATCAATAGTAGCCTTCTACTTGGAATTCTACCTAAAGACTAATTTATAATAATCCAATTATAAGGACCTTGATTAGCATGATAAAATATGTACTAATCAAAATATTGTTGTAAATTAATCAACAAATTTCATATATGTATTATACTTGCTATACAAAACACTAATAATGATAATAATAATATATTGTTGGTTTGGTTAAAAATATATAAGTATTTAAATTTAAATTTCTTTTCCTTTAATCAGATGTACTTCCATTGATCCATTAAATCGGATAATAGTATACTTAACCAGATAATTAATATATCGATAGGTAAATCACTATGATAAACAATTGTTTTATAGGGTTTTAAAGCAAGTTAAAATATTGTATATGTTAAATAATACCTATCATATCATAATTAATTATTAAAAATAATAATAATATAGCAGCTGCCAAAGTGTATCTACCTATATTTATCAATTCATCAAATGATAAATGTCAGTTACATACCTATAATTACACCTAAATCTAAAATGATTTTTTATGGTAATTTGAATTAAAATATATCTAATAATATTTTACTTATTGAAAAGGTAAATTGTTGGAAAATTACAACTTTTCTTGAAGGTTTGCTAATTAATAAAAAATAACAAAAGGTATATATTTTTTACAACCACTTTTAGCAAATATTTGTGAAGTTTAAAACAGGGGTTCTTAACTGGTGGACCACGGAACTCTCAGGTGATCCGTAGATGGTTATTTGTATGTCCACAGAGTACCTAATGGTTTTTTTTAAATAACTCAAAATAAATTTCTTTGAAATGAATTCAAATTAGGTATATGATGAATTAAGACTAAAATTAGAAACTGTTATATTTATACTGTAAATTTTTAGTATGAACTTTATTGAAAGAACAAATTTATTATTTTTGTTAAATACTAGGTAGCAGTTTTTCATAATGTGGTTACATTTCTGATAAATGATAAGTTATCCAGATAACAATAATAACTTCTCATGCATTCCGCTATTCAAAAGACAACAACGGAACATACCAGTCATTATTTGGTGTGTTTACTAATAAGAAATATTCCAATTATGTCAACGAATACTAAAAAGTACAAAGGCAATTGACGATTTTTTGAAATGATAACTTATTTTCTTTCTTCCAGAAAAAATATAAATTATGAAAAATAACTCAGGCCAAATGTCTCACTGTAACTTAAAATAAACTGAAAACAAAAAAAAAATCACTCATATTATATTCTAAACGTGATTATTCACAACAATGTATTGTATAGACATAAGTATTAGTACTATAATTAAAAGGTAATTAAAATTGCATTTTTTTTAAGGGGGACTGTAGTTACTTTTTAATTGAAAGAGGTTTATGAACCACATAAGATTAAATTGATATTGAATTTTATGGCCAAAAATAGTATTGTTGTGTTTTTAGTTTTCATACCTATTCTTTAAATGTTCAGTCATCTCTTAGGTATAATTCATATATTCCTATTTAAACTTTGTTAAAATATTATCGGTGTTATTTTAGATTCTGAATGTAGTGAAGAAGTTAGTGTTTTTACAATGACGTTTTTTTTTCTGTGGACTCTTTTTTGTACGGAAGCACTTATGCAAGATTTGTTTTTGCCTAAATTTATATTAAAAGTTTTTACAAACAACAAGAAATAAGTGTGTATAAATACTTATGCCCAAAAGATTACGTCATTTTTAAGAGAATAAAACCTTGAAACAGTATACTCATATATATATATATATATATATTTGAGTATACATGCGTTAAAGGGTCCTATTGATTCAGAGATTAACATATAGGGGGAGGCAAATTTTATAGCTGGTGAACAGTTCATAGCACATAGTGTTTCCCCCTACTTCTAAAACTAAATGACATTTCTTGGAGGGTGAGATCTCAATAGCTTCAAATAAAACATAATTTATGACCACTGGGACAGTTAAGCAATTTTCGAAGGGTAAAAGTTTAATGGATAAAAATGTATGGGGTGGTTCTTGTTTTCTTAACAACATTGTCAACTTAGGAAAATAATTCTATCTCATTGCAATAGGTACACCTAAAATTCATTGTTTCACAAATAAAATTAAATAAAGGATCTATATATCTTAGGTAGAGCTTACACAAAAAAATTAACTGAAATAATAATAATTTTACTTTGAATTTTACTAATTGTGTTTCTATAAAAATGAATTATAATTGATTATAATATACCTATTCGTATTAAGTATCAATACACACATACACACACACAAACGTTCTCATTTATTTCATCATAATTTAAACATAATACATACCTACAAGAAAATAAGATAAGGTACATCAATCAAACCCACTTAAATTTACTATTATTTGTACCATCTACTTATCTCCATAATATAACAATGGTTGTTAAGTTGTACTTGATAATTAATTGAAATCAGCAAATTCAGTCCTTTATTCTCAACAAAAATACAGTAGGTAGTCTATGATTACAGAATAGATGGTAACTCATACCGAATTTTCTTCTAACCTAATGATTTAGTATTAAATATTTTTTTAACATAAATTACACCTATTAAGATGAATTAAGGCATAAAAATACTTTATATTAGCACTTACAAATAATAGAACAATAAAATTCTAGTTTAGCACCTAATTGTATTTTTTAAAATATACGTAATTTATCACCTTTTTTTCATAGAATAAAAAAAGTCAAATGAAAATATGTATTTTCCAAGTTACATGACTTTGGAGTTGTAATTTGCTATTTATTTTGTAATGTTTCGGAACAATATTAGTTAAGCCAACCTCAATTTTTTTTTCTGATTCCTATGTAGGAGTGAGGGAAATTTAAAGTACACGTATTTTGGTGTTATTTGGAACATTACATTTCTACTTTACTGGAACCTTTTTTATTTTTTTGTCAAAAATTTATGAAAATTTTAGATGAAACTCATCAATATGAAAAGTCATTTAAGAAAAATTAATATTTCAAATAGTTTTCGAGATAACGAATATATTAGGAATATGTATTTTGAGTAGTTAAAACAGTTTCTGCTCGTGTTTTGGCACTCATCACTGCGCTCCTGGGCACCGTCGCTTCACCTCGCTCAATCTATATACATCCCTCGACTTGCTGTGCAATGTAGGGGCATTTCGGTTTGATAATCGTCTGGGAATCAAACTATGAATGGCGGTACCCGAATGATTCTATGATTACCGATAAACTATGAGTTACCCCACATATGAATTTACATGGAATTTAACGTAATACTTGCAAAATGCAAATTTTGAAGTGTTACAACTTTGTAACTAAGTCTGTGAAACAAATTCTGATTGCACCATATTTTTGTCATAAAAAATTACATAAGAACCAACATAAAAATATTTAAAAATTGCCTGGGAACTAAACAAGAATTATGCCAAATAATAATAAAAATACAGACAAGAAAGCCGGACATACTTCGCACCACGGATATTCTTCTCTCCTATGGTCAAATACCCTTGGTGAATATGTAGAATTTTAAAGAAATCATTTCTTCAATAAGATGAGTCTGAACAAAGGAAGTTAATAATATAAAGAACAATAATATTCGTTATTTTCAATACACCCACCAAGAGTATCTGACCCAAAGAGCGAAGAATATCCGTGGTGCGAAGTATGTCCACCTTTCTTGTCTATACTTTACTTTTCTCTATCTAATAAATAAAGAAAAGGAAAAAAATAATAATGAAAAAAAGTGTAGAAAAATGTCCAAAATTTTTTTTTTACATTTTCAAAATTTTCTTGTGCAAAAATGATGGTTAATGTGTCTTATTTGTTAAATTTTGGATAGTTTTTCAAAAAAAAAAAAATTAAGAATTGAGAAACTCGAAAAATGACCACTTTAAAGTAGGTACCAACTAGATGTAAATTTGATTTCAAAAAGTTGCTGATCGAAACTTTTGAACAAGTATTTCTATATAGAACAAAAAATAAACATTGTTGTAAAAACACTCTTCATTTCGTTCAGAATCTAAAATAATGTAGGTACCCATGAATAATTTGAAAGTACCAACCTAGATTTATTTAGTAGGTGCCTATATTAATGAAAAATTTAAGAGAAAAATATTGCTAACAATAAAATAAAACAGCAAAAAATTCTAAAATTATGGTTAAATACTTACTTATATTCAATTAGATTATCTAGTATGAACAAAAAACTGTTTTTACTCTATGTCAAAACAGATTTAAATGAATACTTGTAAAATAAATGTAATATTTATAGGTATTGTTTAATTTATAATAACTTAATAGGTACACACTAAATGCTATGTTATTTTGTTTATAATTTATTGTAATTAGTCATTAAAATATCATGTGTTTACTAATTGGAAATAAGATTATTTTGATTGTTTAATAGAGAAAAATATTAGATGCTTAGCTATTAAAATGGTTTCCAAATAAGTTTTATTCATTTACCTAGTTGTTAGTTATTTATTATAAATTAAACACCATTTTAAAGCATATTTCATAATATCAAACTGTCAATCAACTATCATTATATTAAGAATATATTTTGTTAAATTGTTGTGCCTACTTATAACAAAATCTTCGGGCAGCAAAGGACCTTATTTTGTTCTATATTTTATTACAATTGTTAGATATACCTGTTAATAAATATATTCCATTATTCAATTAGGTACCAACTATCAATAATATATCCAATTTATTATTATCATGAGCTTATCAAGCATATCAGACTAAATTCAAAATTACCTATTAAAGAGTTGAACCACATATTACATATTCTACCTAATTTTTCAGTTGAACATGACAATTTTGATATATTTTAAATAAAAATATAATAGATACCCAATTTAAATATATATATATTTAATATAGATACCTACCTAAAGAAAAAATAGAACTATTGAAATAGGTACTTCAAGGAGAATTCTTCATAAAACAATGTCAATAATATATAGGTATATAGGTATACCTATTACATTAATAACTACTTATAAAGAGGGATATTATATCTATAATTGATTATTTTAAATAGTATCATTAGGTAAATCATAATATGATAACAATTTGAAATATGTATGTGCACAGCAATTAGGTAGGCAGGTAATGTTATTCAAAATAGATAAATTTAAAACTGTTTTAAAAGAGAGGAATCTTTAGTTCATCAGACCAAATAATTGATATCATGTTACCAATACTTATTATGGTTAATATTACTTTTAGAAAAACCATTAAATAAGTACCTATCTATCATGAAACAGAAGTTCATAAAATTAAAATATTAAATTATACAATGGTTTCTTTAGTACCTAAAATCAATAAAAATATGATTTTGTTTAATCATAGGACAATCTATTATCTATACCTATAATGTAAGTGCTGATCTGCTTCCTTGTGATATTCAAATATAATATGAACTGTGCTCCGAAATTAATAACACAAGTATCAGTAATACTAAGAATAAGTAAATTAAATGAACTCATTAATAACTGAATATGATAATTTCAAAATCACTTTTGGTACACGCTCATAAATATCAACAGGCAATAATACTACAGAGTAACAAGAAATTTAAAGAATACTCATAGGATATAGCCTGTAAACATCTGTATTGTAATACAAAGTGTTCATTTTACTAGGTACAACAACAATCGAGAGGAGACACATCCAAGAACATACACCGTCAGATGGAAAAACAAAAAAAAAAAATTACCTGATTTACTGGCAACTGCTGCTATTCCCAGTCCCATAGTTAATGCACCGCTAAAATTTCGTTTCAGCAACATGATCGTTGTCAGACTCAACGGGCCGGACGCAATCTGATAGTATTTTGCGTTGTTGTTCTATTAGTTATCACACGAATAATTTTCTTGTCAAACGCCACTGCTGCATCTTCGATTAGCGGCACTCGTAAGAATAGAAATTAAATCGTGAAAAACAATACACAAACGAGCAACTGTCTTTGAGCTTTTGAGAGATGCTCATAAATTTAAAATAATAAATAATGATATTGATGATAATAATAACATGTAAAAAAAAAACAAAATGATCACACATGTACCGCAGCACGAGCGACCGACAATGATAAACACGACAATACGAACGCGAGATCCAGAATGAGGCTGGCGGGGACGCGGGTGAACGGAAACGACGGCCGCCGATACAGCTGCACTGCTGCAGTGCTGCGAGCGCTGGAGAAATGGTATCGGAACGGTCGTGAACTACTACGCGGTATCGGTATTCGTGCCGTGGTTAAAATCCGGCATGGGATGGAAAATTTGAAGTAAACAAGGTTAAACAGCTGATAGTGGCTGTCATGGAAGAAAATAGCAAACCCGCGCAGCAAAATATAGTTTAATGTTTGAACATTTTTCACATTCACCTAGTGGTGTGCTCATGAGGGGGGGATCATATCCCCTCCCTTTGGATTTTTTTTTAAATAATTTATTATACACACGAAATAAAAATTTATGTGCTTAAAATTCAACGATGAACTAGGTTTTATGAAAAGAAAATAGTTTCCAAGATGGGTTCATTTGTATTATTTACTATGAAAAAAAAAATAGTGTTGTCTACAGTTGTTTGAATGACTATGAAAATTTCAATGACGAATCTGGATGACCTTTTGTATAATAAAGCATTTTGTCTATGATTTTAAATAGGTAGATAAATTATTCGTTGAGTAAGAAATAATTATGGGAAGAAATTTAGCATTATTTGTACTAACAGTATTTGAGCCGTACTTAAATCTAACTTTAAATGATTCTAAAAAAAAAAATTCTCTGAGCGAACAATCAAGAAAACTTGACGACGGATAAAAAACACAAGACTTATGACTGTTTAAGTTTTTTTTAAAAATTAGAACATTGGTATAATTCAATTATTATAACTACTCACCTTTTTGGTATTTAACACATTTTTAGGAAATATTTTATATTTCCAAAAAAGAATATTTCGCATATAAAAGATTATTTAGATGAAATTATAGAGCATAAAAATATCTTATTTGCAAGATTTTAAATGAATATAAACTTGATCTCTACTTATAGCATACAGTTGTGTTTAATGAGTAGTCTATAGTTCTGCCTACTTATTAATTAACAAATTCTGAGTGGAGCTAGGAACTAGTGATTTCATAATAATATTTATTATTTTCTGGATTATTGTATTGCTTAGATAAGTAAAAATAGCATAGATTTCTGGTAAAGTATTTAGATAACATGGTATTTTAGAGGATTCATTTTTCAAAATTGTCTATAGTATTGTTAAGTATACAGAAAAATTGTGTAAAATATTCCATAAACTAGAATTTCATGACTTCCATCTTAGGAATGTAGAAATAACTTAAAACTAATAGTACAAATCAATTGAAATTTTCATTCAATATCAACAATAGCATAATACAGACTGAACAATATTTCAAAACAATTTGTTCAGTTTTGGTATATATAAAGAATTTTGGAAATATCTTGGTTTTTGTTAGGTTCTTTCTAATAATAGTTTTGATCCTTAATCTGATAGAAATTTATTCCTTGAGTGTTTTTCCATGAATAATATTTTGCAAGTGTTTAAAATTAGAATTAAGTTAAAATATTTTTATAAAATTGCTTCAAATATTGTCAGATTTCTTGATAGGCATATTAAACTATTTGTTTCTCATTTTACCCAAGTCTACTCATAAATAGATCTACATTTATTTAGATTTTGTTAAAATCGAATGAATCACTTTTTAATTACAAGAACAATTAAATGAATATGGATTATTCTGTTAATAAATTCTTAAATATACTTAATTTATGAAAATGACAATCATTAGGTACTGTTCTGAATGATTAAAGACATTTCACTCAGAGTTGTTTTATTGAAAAAACAATTTTTTTTTTCTTAAGTTCAATACATTCACAAAAAGTAAACTGCCCAAGGAGTAAAGAATATCTAAAGTACGATGTGTGTCCTGTTTTAGAAAAAATCATTCATACAAACATCGTTCATTATATGAGATAAGAGGATATGAACAAATAAAAAGAATGTTGAATTTTTGTTTATATGAATTTTGAATTTTTTGTGTCTAAGATTTGAACATAGACAATTTTAACGTAGTTAGAAACTTAAACAGATATTTTTGAACTTAATAATAAATGTTGTACACAAATTTTAAAACTTGTTAGTGTTTAAAGTAAAAAAATTAAGAGGACAATGATCAATATTTGTTTTTTCAAGTCATTTAATGAAAAATATAGGAAAATCTATTGTGCATTTAAAGTTAATTTTAGAGTTTGAACACCTATCAACAAATGTAAAGGGAAGAATAAATTTGAGGCCTTGTGGGAATGTCACACAGTTTTTGTAAATAAAATTTGATAGAAGATGAACATAATTTAAAAAAATCTTACTCGAAACCTAATAACTTCTATCAGAGAATATTTTACAAAAATAATGTGACATTTCATTGATTATATTAGATTCTGAATGAAGTGAAGAAGCTAGTGTTTTTACAATAATGTTTATTTATTTATTTTTTTCTGTGTACAACTTTTTGTATAGAAATACTTGTCCAAAAGTTTCGATCAATAACTTTTTGAAACTGGATTTACCTCTAGATTGTACTTTAGAGAGGTCATTTTTTGAATTTCTCAATTCTTCAATTTTTTTTTTGGAAAAAACTACCCAA
>JAIPRM010002598.1:0-17043 GCA_025469315.1 Stegophylla sp. TES_Ste_2020
TCTCATTTTCAAAATTTTCTTGCGTCAAAATCTTTTTTATAGGATTTTCTTTCTATGTTTAAATTTTCATAAAATTCTGATCAAAAAATGATGGTTTTCGAGTCGTTTTTGTCAAATTTTGGGTAGTTTTTTCCAAAAAAAACATTGAAGACTTGAAAAATTCAAAAAAATGACCTCTTTAAAATACAATCTAGAGGCGAATCGGGCTTCAAAAAGTTATTGATCGAAACTTTTGAACAAGTATTTCTATACGAAAAGTTGTACACAGAAAAAATTAAAATAAATAAACATCATTGTAAAAACACTAGCCTCTTCACTCCGTCCAGAATCTAAAAGAAGAAAAAAAAATAAAAAAAGTAAACATCATTGTAAAAACACTAGCTTTTTCACTTCGTTCGAAATCTAAAAAAGAAAGCGTAATATTATTTCAAATCAGAACAAATGCGGGACGTTGAGTAAAATTCGGTACATTTTACTGTCCCGATTAGATCAAAATATTTAAAGTGACGCTTGAAAATCGGGACGTCTGGTCACACTATAATATATGAGACTTGTTTATTCTTAGAATTGTTTATAAAATTATCAAGATATATTCACGTCTTTTCCTAAGCACATCCAGATATTAAAATGTTTGAGAGGCTAAATTTTTCTAGGAAACTGTGAATTCCCCTTCAATGATACCAATTTTGGAAAATCATTTTTTTATTATTTCCCCGTTAAGGGATAATCTAAATCTCTAATGAACACACATCATTTGTATTCAGTTTAAAATATAGCATGTCCAGTTTTATAATAAGTTACTGATGAGTTACAAGCGATTTATCTTATATGGGAATTACGTGTTATATTGAGTGTTAAGTGTAAAAGTATTTGTGTAATACAAAATAAGAAAAAGTGTGTACTTTTCTCGTTGGTGTGTTCTTCGCACGACGAATGGGATACTCTTGACGGGTGTATTGAATTTTAAGGAAACTAGAGGCAAATCCGCCAGTACGATTTATTTTGTTTCAGTATCAGAATTTTGAAATTGATTTTCTGCAAAGAGGATTTAGTTACAAATATTAAATTTGTGATTACAAATCGGTTGGAAAAAATGAAATAGGTTCCGAGTCGAAAGAACGATTTTTTATAATTGCGTGAGCCAAGATTGTCATCATTTCAGCATTCGTATTTAAAACTGCTTTCTGCGTAACGGTTTAGTTTACATAATTGAAGTTTGTGATTACCAGGATGTTTATGACCTTAAAAACACTGAAAAATGCATGCAAATATGCCTAATAAATATCAGAATATATCCTTTAAAAATAAAAAATATGTCGTTATAAATTTAATATGCGAAAAATACAAAATTTTAAAATTTTAATGTAGGTAATTATATATTAAACTAAAAATTAATATACACTCATGGAATATAATATGTATTATATTATTTGTATTTAACAAAATAATTTTAATGGAAATTAGATTAATTAGAATTTAATTTTTAGTGATTTTTTATACATTCTTTGAATTGACTTAAATGATATAAGTTATTTTAAGTTTTGCAAATAGAAATGTACACCAGTTGTCGGTTAATAACACATTTTTCCAGAAAAACTTCGGTCAATATCAGGAAAAGTATTTCATTTATGCACTAGTAGTTAGATCAGCTGGGAAGCTGTCTTTTGAAGTTTATTTTACATCAAGAACATCTGCAAATTTCTATATTATTTTGATATCCTAATTATTGCTTAGAACATACTTATTATTTCCATTGGTTAAAAGTTAAAATTAGATTTTATATAAATTAAGTTGGTTTCTAAATTTGATTTTTCGAACCGCCGTTGAGTGTTTGTTATAGAAATTTAGTCTTCAGAACGTATTTTGAAAATAATTGATTTAAGACAAGCGTAGTTTTTTCTCTTCCTTATCAATTTCGGTTATGGAGGCACGGAACTTCCAGTATTTCCAAGTATTGCTAAAATGTTTTCTGAATTTAAATATATTCGTCAATTTTTTTCATCAAAAAATGCATTTATTGATAAAAAACGGTAAATATACAAAATAAAATCCATGCCAACTGTATAAACGAATAATTTGATCTGCAATGTGCACGACCAAAAGAAAAATGATGGAATGGTCATAAAAATCCTAACCCTAGTGATTGCAAATGGTTACAAATCGGTTCCAAAAAAATGTAACCGGTCTCGAGGCAAATAGGACGATCTGTCAGGACGACGTCTTTTCAGCACCCGAATTTTAGAATTGATTTTCTCCGTAACGGCTCAGGTTACAAATTTTGAATTTGTGGTTACAAATGTGTACCTCCTATATATCGGTTACAAAAAAATGAACTGGATTCGAGATCAAAATTTTGAATTACGAGTACCAGGATGAAGTACTCCATTTTTCGTACCATTTCGCACAGTATCGCGTCTTGCCGTCACAATAGAAATGTCTTCATCAGTGTTATCATCGTTTTTGTTATCACATTGTCGTGTGTAACTGTTGCGTGACGAACCATAAGTGAAATTATCCATGTCATTGATCAGTTTTATAATACTCGAACCACTAGACCACCTTTGCAGAGAATGCATTTTGAAAACGATAAAAACAAAAAATTAACAAAATAATAACTATCCAGACATTTGATACGTATGCTATGTATGCTTTGGTGTTCACAATGAATGACACCGATGACTTGGGCGTATTATTACTTAGTGAGAGGCGTATTTATCATAGATAATAATATCCTTTATTATCTGTGGTGTCATATTTTATAAATAATTTTCCTGGATAATGAAATTGACAAGATTTATTCTGTTATTATATTATATAAACAATGATTTCGGTATTTGGAAAAAATTCATTTTATGATTTATTATTTATGATTTAATGCCCAGTATATTTGATATATTGTTATAATATTATAATTAAAATAATACTCTATTTCAAAAAAAAGGCTTATCGCGACCCAATTTTGAAGCTTTCGTGATTAATGGTTTGTGACCCCCTGGTTGAAGACCATTAGTACATATTATAACAACTTCATTACATTCATAACAATACAATTTTGATTTGATAAAAAAACAATGCCTATCAATATTAAGGTATAATGGACGGCTATATTATTTGTTGATATTACTTAACGTACGTGATGTAGGTATGCTCAGAGAGTAGAAAAGTTTAACCTGCATAAAAGAGATCAGATAAAATGTATTAACGAGAACAGTACAGAAACGTATTTAGAGATTTTATGTCCGGGGTACAAATAATACATCGCACCTAAAGATTAAATAATTTTAATACCCTTTTTTCGTAATCATTACAAAAATATTTTGAGATTAAAATAAATGAAAAACACTGAAATAGTAATTTTATTATTAATTACATATCCCAAAATATTAATGTTATATTTAAAATTATCAGTAAAAACGAATAATTTGATGAAAAAAAAATAAATAAAAATTTTCGTTTAAAAACATTATTTAAGACATAATATTATATACCTATTATTATTATTATTATTCATTGATTTTGGCAAAACATTTATATATTTTTCGATGTAAACTACTTTTGTAGTTTGTCCTCATCATACCAGTAAGTAGGATATACTTTTGGCCATTATATATTATTAGTTTTAACGTATATTACAACTAGTCGCGCATTTGAGGGGGATTATGAGGGATGTTTAGCCGCTCGAAAATTTTTAAAATTATAATAATTGATTTTATTATTATTATTATTATTATTATCATAACTGAAATTGATAAGCTGTGGAAAATTTCCTGTGCCTATAGACGTGAAAAAAGAGGTAATCTACCTCTGCATTATATAATCTATTTTTATCTCCAAATATAAAACACGATAAAATCGGTAAAAATGAAGATATAAATGAAATCATGAATTACATTACAATAAAACGAAAAAATTTACTGTTTTGACATAGTTTTTTAAATTCTAAGCTTATGAATTTGAAATTTTTATTTTATTTATTTTTAGAGTCTGAGCGAAGCGGAGAAGCTTAAGATTTTACCACAAAGTTATTTTTTTATTTCCCCCCTTCTGTGAACACTTTTTTGTATAAAAATACTTGACTAACATTTTCGACCAGCGACTTTTTTATTTAGAATATGACTCTAGATGGTACTTTTGAAAGGTCATTTATCGAAATTCGCATTTTTTCAGATTGTTGGCACAGCATAAAATTTTAATTTTATTTCGCTTTGATTGTTTATTTTGTTGTTATAGAAAATTTGCTTGCAATAATAATTTATTTGTTGAATACGGTGGCCATTGTAACTAGAAATAGTCACTAAATGTTTTTTTTTGAGTTTTATTTATTTTTAACTTTGGTAACCACTGTTACGAAATCTCCGGTCAGAATTGTTTTATTGAAGAAATGATTTATCGTTTCTTTAAAATTCAATACATCTACCAATTCTCATCTGAGGTGCAAAGAATACCCATGGTGCGAAGTATTATACATATTATGTCGATTATCAAACCGAAATGTCCCCATGTTTCACAGCAAGTGAAAGGACGTATATAAATTGGGCGGAGCGTTACGACGCAGATGAGGAGCGTAGTGACTAATGCCTAAACATGCGCAGAAACTGTTTATGGTCATCATTAGAGAAATATTATCTGACAAAAAATTAATTGTGTTATGTGGTTTTTGATTGAAAAAAAAAAAAATAATAATTTTACAAAATAATGACCAGTTTCATACTAATTCTAACTTGAAATAGAAATGAAAAAAAAGTTATCTTACGATTTACTAGATTTTCGGGTTCATTAGACTTTTAAGAGATTGAGATAACGTTACATTTTCAGCTAAGAATATTAAGATTCAAAAGTTCAAAATTATCATATTGCATAAAAACTTACAAAATACTACGTAATTCCAAAATTATACATTTATCCCAAAAGATGTCATCATTATTTGAACATTTTTTACCGCCTGCATAATATTACTGTCGATAATTGTAGATAAAAAAAATCATGTTTTTAGGTTTAAGTAGAAAAGTACATAGCGAAACTTTGGCGCAATAAGATGTTTTAAGGGCGAATAATTAAAAAGGACGTACTTCGCACCTTGGGGTATTCTTCGCTCTTCGAGTGAGATAATCTTGTGGGTGTATTGAATTTTAAAGAAACGATAAATAATTTCTTTAATAAGACAATTCTAAGCGGAGTTTGAGTTTATTCAAGAAATTTTACTCAAAAATTTTAAATTTTTTTACGATAACAAACAAAAATTATTTTTTACATGACCAGTTTTATATTCTATTATTAACCGATAAATGAAAGACAATTGTTTAATGAAAAACGTATTAACCGAGTCCATTTTATCAAATTTTAGATAGTATTTCCCAAATTTTGAGAAAACTATTGAAAATTTTGAAAAATGACCTCTTAAAACTACCATCTAGACTCTATAGGCACATCAGGATTCAAAAAGTTGCTGGCCGAAACTTTTTGACAAGTATTTTCATACAAAAAGTGTTAATAGAAAAAGTAAATAAATATCATTGTAAAAACACTAGCATTTTTTTGCCTTACTCAAAATCTAAAATTTTTCTAGGTTTTGATTGAAAAAAATCGGAAAAGTACGGACAAATTTACTATAAACACCGAAATAAATTGTTATATAATATTAATATATTAATAAATATATTTTTAAGAAATCAATTTCAGTTATATAGCTATAACTCAAAAACGTATAGTCATAGGAACGTCAACATTTTACCAATGACTAAAAGTAAACACGAACATAATTTTTTTTTCAATCAAAACCTCATGAAACATTTTATTCTTCATCAGTTTAACTATTCAGTTTAACAACCGAAAATATTGAATTTTTAAAATAGAATAATTAGAAAACTATTGATGGGTGAGGATTTTAATTTTGACCATCGTATTCATCGTTGAAAAATACATAAGAAGACAATAAAATAATATCAACCTTCTGTTTATAAACTAGAAATATCTCATAATATTTGTTCATACTTTTTCCGATTTTTTTTTCAATCAAATCCTTGTAAAATGTTTAATTTTTTGTCCGCAAGAAATTTTATTACACCAAAATATTCAAAATGAAATTCTCTACTTATGCACCAAGTTTCAAAAAAATCGCTAGAACTAATTTTCTTTTATGTACGTTAAAGTGTAAATTGTAGATAAAACTACTTTACGAATTTCGTCAAAATTGTAACTTCAAACGGTTGTAGTGAAAAAAGTTGAGAAAAATTTTCGAGATATTTTTAGGTCAATTAGACATATATGTGAGTGATATTATAATACATTTTCAAGTCTTAATATTAATTTAGTCACGTCCTATTGTTTATTGACATAAACTAAACTTTGAAAACTATTTGACGCCAATTACTCTTTAATTGGGAAAATTAAATATCACTAGGAGTGTTGTGATCGCTCTGCAAATGGCCGCGAAAGTAGGATAGATATTTCTCATTGTTTTATAAAGCCAGGCTATTTTGTACCAATAGTGTTGTCTAATTTAGTTTAGGATTTAATAAGAGTTTATTAGAGTATTATTGCCTAATAGAGTTGTATTTATTACAAAATAAAGGTTTAAGCTCGCATACACATACTGTTGACACCAACGTACGGCAGCAAAGACAACCTAAGACAGAACTTTTATAATATGGAAACCTTTATACCACATCATATTATTAAATGCATAATGTGATATGTACAAAATAATAATATGTATATTTACATGTATTATATTATATATATATTTAAAACACCATAACAAGATATAGATATACGTAGTAACAACTAACAACTGAATATTAAACATAAATTAATAACTTCCTGAAACTTATTTGAAGAATCCTCAATTTTTAACATTTTTGATTCATAAAACTGACCAGATTAAATTATTTTCAGAAAAATAAAAAAATGTATTATCAATATCAAATAACGAAAAAATAAAATAATCACTTGTGTTTTTTCTTTCTAGAAAAGTTAAATAATTGATATTATAATAAAGAAGTAGAAACTCATAAAAAATTAACGTAAATTAATAACTTTTTTTGGTTTACCATTTTTTACCTTAAGTCATAATCATTAACACTGTTAGCTATCAGTTACAATAATATAAAGGTAAATAGCGTTTTTTTTTTGTATAATACATGTATTTTTCATCAACTTTCAACTTGAGTTTTTTCTCTGAATTATATTTTTTATACATTCTATATAATACGCTTGTATAATGCAATATTATACAGTCTACATCCCTGGGGTTACAACTAAATATCAAACAATAAATATTTCTTTTAGTTTTGGTACTGCGGTCTACAAATTGGTAAAAAGGCATATTTTTATAACTAAAAAATTTTTTTTTTATTACTGATAAAATAATTAATTAGACATTTGAAAACACTTAAGAGTTAAAATATAGAACTAAAATATGATAAGTCAACTCTGGTAAGTGCATATTATTAATAATTATGTTGCAATCATAATAATAATAATAATAATAACATTGATTATAAATACAAGTATTTATAATCAATAATAATAATAATATAAACTAGTTCGCCGAGTGGTCAAAATTCGATCATAATATCAATATTATTTCATTTTTGCCATTTTTTCGTCAATTTTTTGACAGATTTTCCACGTTTTTGGAAAAAGTATGGAGAAATTCGAAAAATGACCTCTTTAAAGTACTATTTGGGTATAATTTCGGATCTATAGAGTTACTGGTCGAAACTTTTGGATAAGTAAAAATGTTTCCAGAAAGAGAAAAAATAAATAAACATCATTGTAAAATTATAAGCTTCTTTGCTCTGCTTAGAATCTAAAATGAGGTTAAATATTGTAAAAATGTTGACCATAACAGCAATCACCATGTACGATATTCGTTTAATATTATTTAAAAAATAAATATTGCTTACGTCATTATTTCTTTTATACACGTCACGTATATTGATACAGCCGATCTCAATGCCCCCACGATAAACTCTCGTACTTTCTGTCTATCTTTATTATTTATCTCATTGATTGTACTTTGTGGTATTAAATGAATGATAATTAAAACGTTTAATGTCTAGAAATAAATTAAAAGTGCCTGTAAAAGGCCTATACCTATATATATATATATATATATATATATATATATAAATATATGTATGTAGGCATTGAGCAACGTGTAAATATTTTATGAATTTTCTCAAAAACATAATTTAATATGCTTTTCTCATACGAACTGGATAACCTATACCGTAGGCACTATTAGGGGTGGGGGGGGCTTGGGCAGGCTTATCCCACCCAGTTTTGTCCGTAGCCCATCCAGTTTTTTTACGTTATACAATTCCCGAATCCGGTATGTAATTGATCAATAATAATGTATAAAAATATACAGAATTAATATGGTGCTGTAATTTTTCAAGCATCGTATAAAATATATCTTGATGTAATGAAAAATCTCTATTATCACTGAATTTCCATTATCCATTTCGTTATTCATGAAAATGATTAATTTTGCCGTGTTTTCAAAGTTCAAAGCTCTTGAGATTAAAAATGAGCACTGCCGATTTTAAGAAAAATGTAAATATAAATTGACTTTTATATGAGTTATATAATTTTCCACCCATCAGTTTAATATGTTACGTAATACTTCGGAAGAGGAATCTACCGTTGATTGGATTAATCTTCATTTGAGTTTGTTTTATTCATGTTCCACTTTTAATGAAAACTATGTCATGTGCAGAAAAACTTTAGAACATATTTTTTTGGTAAAAGAAAATATTGAGCGTATTTTAGATTTCAAAAGTTATGACGTTTTGATTGAAATGAAATAATTATTTTACGTAAAAATGACAACTTTTATACGAATGTTATTTTTAAACTGTCATAAAATTAAAAATTGACTTACGATTTTCTAGGTATTTTTCATGTTATTTAGACATATACCTATGTGAGTATGGTTGTGTTAAATTTTCAGCTTACAACATCAAAAATTAAATAGATAAATCCTATCATGACACAGAGTAATTTCAAAATGCAATATTTATCCCAAAAAATGTTACATTTATTTGAAATTTTTTTAGTCTGAATTACAGTATTTTTGGCAATGTGTAAAAATCTCAAGTTTCTAGTTCGATTAGTTATAGCGAAATGAATAAAATTGATTTTATAAAACCTTATTTCCGGCTGATTTTATTCAGGTTTTCTTTGTTTTTGGAAAAAGTATTGAGAAATGTGTAACTTACTTCATAAAAGTACTCACTAAATGCAATTTCCGACCTAAAAATTACTGTTAGAAACTTTTGAACAAGTATTTCTATATGAAAACCTACACAAATAAAAAAGAAAAATAAACATCGTTGTATAAACATAAGCTTTTTCGCTTCACCCAGAATCTAAAAATAAACATATTTATGATTCGTTTAATTTTAATTAATAACAAATTAATTATTAGTTTTATCGTACTAAATTTATACATACAACCCGCTCAATGATGGTCTCTTTAATTAAAAAAAAAAAAATTGTTTCAATTGTTTCAAAGCCAACACATGACAAAGATTTTAACTTTCGCTTTTAAACAAATATATTGTGTGAGCGGCGAATTTCTTTTGCATATTCACAATTATCATGAAGAGTACTATAGATCAAAAATAAATAAATAAACAAAAAAGCCGGACACACTGCTCACAAAGAATATTCTTCGCTCCTCAAGTCAGATACTTTTGGTGAGTTTATAGAATTTTAAAAAAACGATAAATTAACACGATTAACACTTCATTAACACGATTCTGAAAGAAGGAAGTTAATTATATAAAGAATAAGAATAGTCGTCATTTTCAACACACCCACCAAAAGTATCTGACCCGAAGAGTGAAGAATATAACTGGTGCGATGTATGTCCGGCTTTCTTGTCTCCACTTAGATTTACTTTTTTTTTAGCTAATAAATAAAGAAAAGGAAAAAAAATTAATGGGAAAAAAAGTATTAGAAAAATATTCAAAATTGTTTTTCACATTTTCAAAATGTTCTTATGCCAGAATGTTTCTCATATTATTGTCTATCCATGTTCGTGTTTAAATTTTCATAAAATTTGTATTAAAATATGATAGTTTTCGAATTTTTTGTTTTTGACTTTTATTCAATTGTTTCACATTCATATTACTATATACATGGCCGCCCGCAGGAATTTTATCAGGGAGGGGCATGATAATTCAAAAATCAAAAAGTATCTATTATAAAATACATCAGAATTTCATGCTATTTATCACTGTTGACTTTGTTGAAAATTACATTTTAGATTCTGAATGAAGTGAAGAAGCTAGTGTTTTTTTAGCTGATCATAACACACAGTTTTTCGATATTGTAACTTTTATTTCGAATTTTTTAACAATTTTAATTTCTTGTAAAATTACTTTTACTTTTTTAATTTATTTCAGGGTATTTTTCTTTTTTTTTTTTTATCAAATTTCGTGAATACACAAATATTTTTATATACACTTAATATTTCTATATGTTCGTAAATAATATCATTCTAAGTTTAAAATATTTTATCCAAGCTTCACCTATAAGTGTATTATATCGTTTAATTTGTATTATTCAACAATTGAATAGCCTAACCTAATTTGACTATAGTATCAGAGTCAAATCAATTTAAATTCAACAAAACGTTTATAATAATAATTACTTTTCACAAATTACCAACTTTAATAATGAAATAGTTTTTATCTATATCAAATAAATACGAGCATAAACATTGAAATACAAATTATTCTTACTAATAATAATATAGCGATTTCTTAGGTTTTTAAATTATTTGTGATTTTAAGTACATTTGTTGGCAATCTACGTGAATTATATACAACATTGTTAACATTATAAATGCATTCATTAAGATTTAAAATAAACAAATTTTTTTTGCAATATCAAATGTATAAGTCTATACAGTCAAAATATCAATGAAACATTCATCTACAAGTATACAATTATAACAATAAATATTTATAATTTTATAATTATTTTCATATTTATTTATAATAATGAGAGAGAGGTATATTTATTATAGACAAATCAGACAAACCATATAATATAAGATTATTTAAAATTTTTCTTCCTATTGAGAATTCCTGACTACAACACTGAGTGACATACCTACATAAACTAAACAGTTTACGGTTTAGAGTATACCAAAATTATTATTCAAAAAAAATACTATCATACTTCAAATTACTTAATAACTTTCAGCTTTATGAAGTATTAATATAAATATGTTTCATAAAACAAGTTAAAGAACAGTTTATAATGTAAGCCTTCTAAATACTTTAAGCAAATATCCAACCGATTGGTCGTTTGATGTCAAATAACGACATATCTTCTAACATTAATTAACTGCACATTTTACCTACATCTTGGTTCTATCAATAAAATCAAAATTTTTTCATTAAATATTAAAATATTTAAAATTAAGTTATTATTTGTTAGAAACTAAATGTTTATATATTAAATACATTTGTAAATTACTACAACAATAAATAACAGATAATAAATTTTTTTTAATTATATCAGGTAAAAAAATATATATATATATATTTTGAATATATCCATAAATTTATTTACCAATACATTATTGGTTAGAAGTGGCATCTTGACAACTCTATAAATTAAATTTAAATGGTTTTACAAATACAATTTTTTCTTATCAAATGTTTTAATTATGTATATTTTCTTTTAAAGGCGTTCATTGAACATTTTTAGTTATAGATCTCATGATGGTGAGTGGCTGTGGATTGCACGAAGGGGGATTACTCCCCCTTTAAACATTTTTCCTGTGTTATTTTTTTTGTTATAAAATATGGAACATAAAATATAAGAGTACGTCCTGTAAACAAATAATTTAAAATATTTACTATAATCATGAAAAATGAGATAAGAAATCAATTATGAATTATGTTTATAATAATTGATGAATAATTAATTATGAATTATAAAATAATCGAAGTAGTCTGTATTATGGTTATAGATTTATTTACAACCGTGTTTATTTTGAATTTGAACAGAATGTACCTAGTTGTAAGTATGAAACTTACATGATATTGAATACATAATAAACATTAATAGAATACATTTGTCTATAAAAGTATAAAATGTTTTATTGTATGTAGTAAAGAGCTGTTATATTTTTTTGTGCTATAAACTATACTATACTAAAGAGCATAGAATGAATAAAATAGTAACTTGTAATCAATCAAAATGTACATTTTAAGTTGAGTATTATGAGAATAATGATACAAAAAAGTTTAAAAAGAGACGTTTTGAGTGAAGCAAGAAAACATTTTTCTGTTTTTATTAAAATTTTACTGGGCATATTGGTGCAATTAGAATAGCAATTTTTTTTTATTGGGGGGGGGCGTGTTAAACATGTTTATTTGATTGATAAGAAATTCCTGGGCACGTCACTGATGTTGGTTTCTTGAATTGGAATCGGCTGAACATACCACAAAAAAAAATTCAGTGTTCATAACTCATGAGATTATTTATCAGTTAAAATTATGTTTATACATTTATGAGGAAGTTTTTTAAATAATATATATATATATAATTTAATAGTTAACATTAATTTATATATTTGAGACAATTTAAAAATACCATTAGACATTCTTTAATAAAATACAATAATAACAAAACAATAAATCCTTAAATAATTACAAAATTGATTAAAATGTATTCATATGAGTAGTTTTAACAAAGTATATATTGTATATTATATATATAAGTATATAATATATAAAAAAACAAATTATATAGTTTTTAAAATTTAACAAAAATATCGATAACATATAACATGATATAATATAGTTTATTATAATATATATATTAATTTATATAATTAATAATGGTACAATAAAATAATTTTTGGAAGGAAACATTGACATTACATTTTCTATTTACTAAAAATTGTAGTGATTGTTATAATTTTAGTTTAAAAAAAATACTGTTAAAGAATAAAACTTAGTCTGACATAAGGTCTAACATATTTATTAATCTTTTCAGTTTTTCATCTAACAAGAGATATTTTATAAAAATAATATTAATAATAATAATTTTTTATTGCCTATCCAATTAAAATTAAATAATTAATCTATTCCCATTTAAGTGACGATGTTTAACAGCTAGTATACAAAAATATGTAACATTACCTAACTCGAAAATCAAAATTACATTTAATCATAATTCGGATCGTTTGATTTGATACTCTATATCCGTCAATATTTTATAAAATGAATAAAAAAACGATCAAAAGATATTAAAAATATATAATTTTAAATTAAAATTATTATTTAGTTTATAAATTGAATCAGTTTACACAGATACACGAGGTTTCAAGTATTTCAAGTATCACGAGCTACAAGTACAAGTACTTAAGTCATATAACAATAACATGTTAAATTACTATTAGATAATTAATAATATTTATTATACATAAATCACAGTTCATAATCAACATAATAATAATAAATCACGGCGTGTTAAGCAATTAAAAACGAATAATTACTTGTCCACTGTAATTTTAATTGTTTTTAATCTGAACACCAGCTCAATTGTGTGTCCACATTGTCTATCGCTATATAGATATTAATAATAATAATTGGATTGATCATTCAGTCACGAACGTATTGTGGAACTGGGTGATAGGGACTCCTCTCGGGCTTTCTCCGATTCGTTGGAAACACTGTTCGGCTCGTTTGGCGCTTCTGAGACATTGATCACGGCTAAGTCACAAACGATTTTCATTAAGTATTTTGAATCAAACGCCAAAATATATTTACAATTAATCATTTTAGGGGTACAGAATTATCACACTTACTCGCACTGGGGCGTCCGCCGTAGGGCAGCAATATGATGGCGATGAACGCCAAACAAGACGGAACTGTCCAATTTGAGATCATGACGTTTCGATAGAAATTCGGGACATCTTTGTTATACTCGTACCTATAAAACAAAATGCACGATGATTGAGTAAGGGAGGATAATTCGCTTTCAATAGGTACAATAGTATTGTAAATAAAGTTTGGCAAAGGGAACGGTAATCAAGGGTGTAAAGAGTTTAGTGGCGTAACGATGTTTGTTGAATTTCGTTTCAAAAGTTTCATACAGCCCAGAAAAATAAAAAAAATTTCGAAAAATGACCTCTCAAAAATACCATCAAGAGGCGAATAATTGTAATTTAAAAAGTTGCTGGTCAAAACTTTTGGACAAGTATTTCCATACGAAAAAATGTTTACATTAAAGAAAACAAAAAATAAATTCATCATTGTAATAACACTAGCTTCCTCGCTCCACTCAGAATTTGAAATTTAGTTCTATTTTCCCATTCATAGTACACTGTATTGTTCACTGATACGCGTGACAGTTCTCCTAATTGGTAAAAAATAAATTATTTAAAAATATTGATATTTCTCGTCAATCATTCATATGACTTATAAAACAGATTTTGGTTATTTGATAGAAACTCCCACAAAAAAAAAAAAAAAAAAGACATTGCTTAGAATAAACGCCAGCTGTTGATTCCAATGTTGCACAGACCATTGAGCGTTTTCATAAAATATGACCGTTTATATTAAATAAGATTGAATACATATAAATCTTCGAAAATATCAGTTTTAAAATTTTTTTATCAAATCTTATTTTAAATTTGATATACACTCAAAATTGTAAGTCCAAAAAGTTAACTGTAAAATTTTTTGTCTATTTTCAAACTTGCATAAACATTGGCTCGATGAAATAATGAAATATTTTTTATTCGAGTTTTTAAGAACTTTAGCCCCATAATAAATAGCTACACCTATTCCCTTTAAGACGAAATTTTTTAATTCAACGTCTAAAAATGTCGAATTAATATAATTTAAATTAAGCTTAATATTTTTTTGGACCAGAAGATTTGCGAAATTAAATCGACTTGGACTATTATATTCAATCGTTTTAAACCAATACTGTAAAAACTTGAAAATTTCATTGATAAAAAATATTGATAAAAATTCGACCAAGATCGGATGTATATAATGTAATGTAGAATTCTAATATGATTTTGTTTTAATCACATCATAAAATTTTCGATTATCATTTTTTAGATTTCAAAATAATTTTATATAAGTTCACTCGTACTGCATATAGTATTTCTCGCTAGGTACATTAATACATGCAAATTTTATTAGGAGGCCCCGAAAAACCTTCCAATATAGAGTTCGGAAAAAAAGATGCACTCGATTTAAATCGAGTCTGTAATTTTAAAGTTATATGAATCGGCCAATGACACAATCGAGGGTAGTTACGACTCTAGACATATGTATAGGCATATTATGTATATACAATGTCGAAACGAAACATATTTTTTAGAAACAGTTGCTTCCCAAATTTTTGTGTCCGGGGGTTGGTTCCTCTCCTCTCAAACAGTATTCTTTGAATAAATTTTGAAGTTGATTGCAATCAAGCATAAGTACTACTAAAGTGCATCATTCGAATGTTTATCTGTAGCCAGTAGTACGGGGACTACTATTTAAATGTTGATGTATTTAAGGGCTGTTTGTTTGTTTGTTTAAAAAGCTATTTGTTTCCGAGTTGTTTTAAGTTCGCTTCGTACATAAATACCAATGATGACGATTCGTATTGAACTTACAAAGACTGTACGCCCATGACTACAGCTCCGTTGGATAATTTATCGGCGAAGCTCATCAATCCGAACGTGAAAGCGCCTTGATGGGTTTTGTTGCCGATAAAATCGGTGGTTAACGCTTGACTGGTGACCAATATGACCGAACAGGCGATACCTAAAATTTTACCCTCATTTCAGACATTGCATTTATACCGAAATATTATTATCATAATTGACTCGAACACTTTTACAGAATTAAATTATATACGTACCAATCAGTGTAGTAACGCCGTAAATTTGATAATTTTTAAACGATTCTTCGTCGTTGCCCATGAAACACCAAATTGCCGAACTGATGACTATAACCACGCCGAACGAATACGTGAACTGTAACGGTGAATTAACTACATTATTATTACGATTTATAATTATATAATACTAGTAGCCAAATTAGCGTACCGGAGGAAAAAATTGGTGGGGGAGGGGAAAGAAAAAATTTAATTCCTCATCTCTCTCTCTCTTTCTCTCTCTCTCTCTCTCTCTCTCTCTCTGTTTCACCCTCTCCCAGTGAACGCTGATAATTTCATAATTTCTTAAATCAGGGTCAGAAAAAGAACAAGTTCAAAATGCAAAACACATTGTTCTACTTTATAGTCATTTTATAGTGATATAGTCTATAGTCAATATTACACATGGATACTAGTGATGAAAAAGGTCGTGAATCAATTTTTGTCCTTATTGATTGACAGCGTATGATGACCATCATGTGAAATAGCTTAATTTTCTCTATCTCTATTTTTTATTTCAAAATTCTTTTGATATTATTAACCAGATACTCTAAAATAGTGTTTGTACAATAATATCTCAAAACCTTAATTTTCGTATGTTCTCCATGATTTTTTTTTTTTTTTTAAATAAATAAAAAGTTATTTTGAAGATGAGGTAAATTAAGTTACAAACTTGATTTATATTTTTTCCCCGGAAATAGTCTCAATTTGATTTCATTCTTTTTCCGTTAAGGTGTCTTACTCAACAAAATTAGTCAATAACAAATTAAAAAAGCGGACATACTTCGCACGATGGGTGTACTTCGCACGACGGGTGGTATTCTCTTGACAAGCGTATTAAATTTTAAAGAAACGATAAATCATTTCTTTAGTAAAACGATTCTGAACGAAGGAAGTTAATAATATAAGAAAAAAAAAATGCAAAAATTCGGAGTGCCGGGCTGGAATCGAGCCTGGTGCTGTCGCGCTTCTAGGCCTGTTCCATTACCACTAGGCCGCAACACAACTTGACTATGTAGGTGAATTAGTAGGTATGTAGTATAATAACCGAAAATATTGAATTTTCAAAATAAAATAAAATAGTTAGAAAACTATTGTTGCACGTGGATATTATTTCACACCATCATCGTA
>JAIPRM010002598.1:17143-29717 GCA_025469315.1 Stegophylla sp. TES_Ste_2020
CCTTTGCTGTATTATTTTAGAAGTTATGTCAAAAAGTAATTTTCAATTTTACGGAAATTTCGGTAATTGCATATTTTACCGTTTTTCGTTAATTTTTCGACAGTTTTTCACCGCGCTTCGAAAAAGTATTGAGAAATTGGAAAAACGACCTCTCTAAAGTACCATCTGGGTGTGATTCCGGTTCTATAGAGATACTGATCGAAACTTTCGCATAAGTATTTCTATACGAAAAAGTGTTCACAGAAAGAGAAAAAAAAAAATAAAAAATATAAACATCATTGTAAAATCATAAGCTTCTTCACTTCGTTCAGAATCTAAAAAATAGAACTACCTACTATTTAAAATTGATCTGATATATAAAGGTATACTGATAAGGCCATACTGATTTATTGGTGAAAATGTTACTAAGAAAAGGTGATAGGCAGAATTGGAAATTTAATTTAAATTTATTGAAAAAGTCATTCTCGAAAATGACGAAAATTGAGTTTTGGCCTTTTTACTTTTGGATAATTGCGTATTGATGTCATCATAATTTCCATTGTCTATACTGTTAAGTTTAAGGAAAGCTTATTTAGTTAAATAATTTAATGGATAATAATAATTATACAAAAAAAAAAAAATACAATATATTTTGTTAAAACTCAATTACTAAGTTATTTAAGTGTTGGAGGGAAAATCTTATTTTTATTACATCCAATACTTCAACGAAAGCAAAATTATAATATTTAATTCACATTTTTTCTGGTTATTCTGAAGCCATTCGATACAAATACTAAAAATACCTCAGTTATAGGCGCAATTAGAGGGAGACTTGAGGGGGCTAAGCCCCCTCAAAACTACTCATAGTCCCCCAGAAATTTTGAGAATTACTTAAGGATAATGTCTTTTTGGAGGTTAAATCAATTAAAAATACATATTAGCCCTCCCAAAAACATTTTCCTAGTTGCGCCAATAACCTCAGTGACATTTTATGGGGAGCAAGTCGACAATTTCACATCTATGGCAAAACTTAAAGGAAGTTTCTCCCGAAAATCACGTCACTGTCAATAGGTATGAGTATTATACGTACTTTTCTGCCAATTATCACGTTCATGGGTTGATTGAGGAACGACATTCCGAAGCTACTCAGGAACATTATCAGCGGTAACGTTGCTAATTTTTCTGATTCAACTTTTAAATAACCTTGCAGGTATACAGGCAAGAACACCTATGACAGTAACAATGGTTCGAATAAGACAGTTTTGACCCCAAAATCGATCTCGCAAAAGCCTCTCATACTCACCAAGGTCATATTGACCGTAATCCTAGAACACATATATATAATGGCCGTTTGGTAAAGGGTTATGCGCTTGAACATGGCCCAAACACTGTTGGCGGCGCGTTCGGCTTCGGTTTCGGTCATCAACAGCTGTCGATTATCACGACCGTTGGTCAAGGGTTCACGCACCCCAATGTGAAATATAATCGTAGTCATGGCACCGATAATCATAATGACCAATAGAACAATCTGGAACATGATTATTTTATAATATTATAATATTATAAAAATACTTTCACACGTGACACGAAATGTTATTTTCAAAATACAACGTTGTGTTATCGATCAAATTTATAAATGAATCGTTTATTTCAGAAACCCCCTAAAGCCAAAAATAAAATTTTGCATGTGCAAATTCAAAAATATTTTTCCCCACTTTCATAGTAAGTTTTTTTAGTTAAAATCACACTAACATCTGAAAGAGTAAAGTATTTTTGGGAGTTTTAAAAAATTGTTTTAAATCCATGACACAGTTTTTATTGATTATCTCAAAAAGTGAAAAAGTGGATTTAGGGGGTTTCTGAAATAAGCGATTCAAATGTATTCGAATATAATGTATTAAAAAAATAAAAATAAAGTAATATTGATTCTTTATCTAGTGTTTGAACATTTTCAACACACAACAATCATGAAAACGCGTTATAAAATTATTAATCTACTACCTGTTGAATTCTAAGCATCTGTCGACACGATGGTAAAATATTATCATAAGAAACACTTTGAAAAAAAAAAAAACACAAATGTATCATCCACTAATCCTTTGGAAATGCACATATGTATAATTAAGTCCAGTTAAAATAGATTATTGATAATAATAACCGATTAGTATCAGGGTTGGACTAGCCTACCGAGAGATCAGGAAAATTCCCGTTGGGCCCCATGAATTTTGCACTTTTTAGGACCTTCGCTTTATATTAGTTATGTGTCGAAAATAAATAAATGATGCAATTAAGAATTTACAATTATAAAACACACATTCAAAATGATATGGAAGGATCTAATAGTGATGAAGAAGGAAAAGAGGAAAATTATTTTTTATATTGACCAACAATGTGATGATTAAAAAAATAAAAGACGTTTTAACTGTATATTTTGTTGCTTCAATATTTTAGTATAAAATAAATTGAACTCAAATGCATATTATAAATTATTTATTGTTTATAATACGTTTTAATCTTATCTTCAATTCAGGTTACATAAGAAAGAAATTATTCTACGTCAATATTAAAATATAAAATACATATATAAAAACACGTCGAAGAAGCTGTTTGACTGACAAACATTTGAAGACTGTGATGTTAATGCATATAAATAATGATATATTAGATGATATTCAAACAGAACACATAATGAAGGAAGTTTCAAGTTATTCTTATGTCTTTAATACCGATTCTTTAATACAATTTGTTTTATTAATTTGACTAGATTAACCTACAAATCATTTTTTCCTTTTCTAATTATTAAATATGTCAGACCCTCTTGTTCACTGTTTTCCCGGACCGTTTAAAAAGTCTAGTCCGACCCTGTTTAGTGTAAATTCGGTTAAAATATCTGTAAAATAATATCTACAGTCCATAACTTATCGTGTAGGGACACCAACAACTATTGACAGAGATAGAATAAAAATGTCGGGGTAGCTTAAGTATTAATTTGCCAACGGCGTAATTTTTTATTCAAATGATTCGTACATTTCAAAATTATTATTCTCGTTACCTCACTGCCCTCGTTGTCTCGGCATCTCGTCCGTTATGTAAAGTTTACTTTATTTAACGGCGGAAGTACAAAGACAGCTAATAATTGTCAATTTATCTTTTAAAAATTATTCATATAAAACGCAATATTTATATAGGCGTAGGACGGTGAGGGGGCTAAAGCTCCCTGGAATTTTGTTTAACTCCTCCATGTAGAAGTGTAGTACTTTATACGTCCGTGTATTATGAGTGCTGAAACGTCTTTCTATTATTTATTATTTACAAGAAAATTACACATGCATAATTTATTTTAATTATTTTAAATTATTCAATTACTTGTGCATTACATATACTATTATTATCTTATAAAGTGCTGTTTACGTCATAACACTCATAAGGTTTGGATAAGATCTGCGATGGCGATTTATTTTTCCATGACCAATGTGTAGTGTCTGTGGTTTACAAAGAAGTAAATTGTGAATTTTTAAAATTTTAAACTGTTTAGAGTGTTAAAAGTGAATAGTTATAAAAATGTTTAGTATATTTAATAAATCAAAGAAAAAGCCCGTTGAAACCCTAATTTAGTTCCCCAGTGTGCTTGTTGTTCAAAATTCTGACGAAGGATATGAAGCTGACAATTCAAGTTGTATTAATGTTGAAAACTTGATATAGAATCCAGTCACTTGCAATAACTAAAGTTCTGCTTCATACGAGCGTTCATTTTTCGTGATGCGACGAATTAAAACTCGGATAAGAAATTCTATGGCTAATGATAGTTTTTCAAATCTATCATTATTAATCCATATTGCAAGGGATAAAGCAAATAATATTGATAATATTAATAACATATTTGCTCAAAAAAATAGACATTTAAACTTATTAATATAATCTAGCTCATAATTTACCTATTTTTTATTTTTTAACAATGTTTTTCTTCATATATATATATATATATATATCAAATTTAAGTTTAATAATATTTGATAATATGTAATTTGTTACTTATTTATATTTAACAGTAAAATGTACCCCTTTTGTTCTTTATTTTTTTTTCGGTTACTTAGTTTTAGTTCTTTTTTTAAATTTTAGTTAGAAATAATAAATGTTGTGCACCTAAAAAGGGCTATAGCCCCCCCCCACATAAAACCATCACGCTAAAACTATGAATATGAATTATTTTCTCGCGAGAGCATATTTACAAGTTTATCGCTTGTAAGCCGTATGAAAATTGTCGTCTTAATGCACTAAAATATTAATAAATGAGATATGTAATATCGATGTAAGAGAAGCAATAAAAGTAAAATAACTTGTAATTAAAATAAATTATAATCAACATAATTATACGATTGTTTTACATCGTTACGTAAACGCACTGACTGAATGGAATATTTCAGAATTATTTAGGTTATTTTTACTTGGCACCTATCTAAAATAATATTTTTAAGTTTACGATAAAACCTAATCAGTAATTTTTTCAGAATTTTTATTGTAGATATTTGAGAAACAGTTGTTAGTAAAATATTTGTAGACCTAACGTTGACGGGTAGTGATGATTAGATAATATAATCATATATATATACATTATACATATATATTATTATTAGGGCTGTGAATTTAATGCACTAAAAAATCTTAAAAATGTAAAAAAAAATGCTATGAAATATGCACTTAAAATGCAAAAAATGCAATGTAAAATGCCAAAAATATGATATAAAATGCACTTAAAATGGTTTTTAATTTAATTTTTATATTTGTATTGATATTATAGGATATTATACATTACTACATTAGTAGATTAAATTTTACATACATAAAAATATGTTTATTTAATAAAAATAAAATAAAATTATTGGTTGAATTTGAATTTTGTATAATGCTATTCACCTGAAACATTTTTTAAAAATTTTTTAAATTTGACGTATATGTAAAAAAATTTATCGTGTAAAACAAAAAAAAGGTTTTTGAAAGATGTAAATTGACAGAATTTAATTGAAAATGAACTAAAAAAGGAAAATATGACTTGAAAATGCAAAAAAATGACCTAAAAATTAAAAACGTCAAAAAATGCAAAAAAATGCAAAATAAAAGTTTCATACATGAATTCGTTGTTACATAATTCAAATTATGTACTTACAAAGCTATGTTTCACAATCACCAAAAAAAAAAAAAAATGCACAGCCCCAATTATTATATATCTACGATTTTTGTTGTCAAAATCAGAAAATATCCTGTTACCTGTTGTGTGATATATGTACATTACATTAGCAATAAAAAAATTACAAACTCAAATGATTTTTTAATTTTCAGATTAAATTATAATAATACTAATGAATAATAAAAAAAAAAAGTCTTTAAAAAATTGCCGTCCCTTAAAATGTGCCACTGCGGGAACGTGCCAAGTGTCTATAGTACTTATATATGTAAATATGCTACAGTTCTCGTGGACACTAGTGTGAGTATTTGCCGTGCAATTATTGTGTAATTAATAGCGAAGTAAAGTACGTACTTGAAATTCTTTTCTCTCGGAAGGTCCGAATTGAGTTTTGTTTACATCGCTGGACTTGAGCACGATCCAAGTGACTACGTACACTAAAATATTTGAAAACACGGTGAAACTGTACCTGTATGCGTGACAAACACGAATTATTGATGAGTGACGGCGAAATATTATAAATAAGAAATCATCAAATCATCAAAAACAATAAACAACGCGACAAACGTACCTTATGGACAGTAACGATGTGCGTTCGTCCTTCACCGGGGTCAAGTCCGAAGCCAATGCCATGTGCGAATTTTCAATCGACGCCCATCCGATTTGGAAGAAAAATATGAAAAAGCAATAATACAGAGGTTTGTACAATTCCGAACTTTCGATTTCGGGTAATATTGGTGGCGAGAACGCAAATGGCAAACTGAAGAACACTAAAATGCTTCCTGTAATTACAATAAAAACATGAGATAAGGAATATCTATGATATCTCTTGAGTGGTCACACGAGATATTACGAAGACAATGATGTTATAATATAAACAGGTATTGACAAGATGCTTTTGATTTTTAGAGAGTGGTCCATGGTGGCGCAACTAGGCTTAAAATCTAGGGGGAGGCTATTAAAAGTGTATACAAGGTGTTGTCATATGCACGTTTCCCATTTCCCTCTAAATAATTTTTCATAAATATAGGTATATTGACTAACGATTTTCAAGATTGTTCAGGTCAGTTAGACATATATGTCAATCAGATTATATTAATTTTTCAAATCGTAACATCAAAATTCAAAAATTGTATTACATAAAAACTAATAAAAAATGCCAAAATGCTGTCCTTAACTCAAAATTGATCAAATGTGTTTGAAATTTTTATGAGATATTCTCATGACCATTTTTAGTAGTTGGTTAATGTTTCAAGTCCCTAGCTGCTTTATTTTAAAAGTTATGTTAAAAAGCAATTTTCAATTTATTGGAAATTTCGATAATTGCATATTTTGCCGTTTTTTGTCAGATTTTCCGTGTTTTTGAAAAAAGTATTGAGAAATTCGAAAAATAACCTCTTTAAAGTACCATTTGGGTATGATTTTGGATCTATAAAGTTACTGATCGAAACTTTTGGACTAGTGTTTCTATACGAAAAAGTGTTTACAGAGAAAGAAAAAATAAATAAGTAAATAAGTATCATTGTAAAAACATAAGCTTCACTTCGTTCAGAATCTAAAATACAATTTTTTTTTTACATTCAAAAAAAACTTACACCACCAAAATATGTTCCCTATTATTATCCATCTATACTTAAATTTTCATAAAGTTTGGATAAAAAAAAAAAAAAATTGATTTTGTTAAATTTTGGGTAATTTTTTCCAAATTTTAGAGAAACTAGTGAAAATTTCAAAAAATTACTTCTTAAAATATCATATCTATAGACAAAATATGATTCAAAAATTTGATTTTCGAAACTTTTGGACAAGTATTACTATACGAAAACGTGTGCACGTAAAAAAACATCATTGTAAAAGCACTAGCTTCTTCTTTTCTCTCAAAATCTAAAAGGGTAATTGCTTGCGATTTTGAAAAAAATATATAAGGAAGAAATAAGTTTTCATTATAATTGTTATTATTATTGAATTCGTTATATAATAATTATAAAATATTTAGTAACCTGAATAAATGTTATATAGATGGCTAGAAGTCGATTCGAAATTCGTGTGGACATTTTCATGTCATCGCCACGAAATATGCTACGGTTAACCTTTTCCCAGAACCCTTAACCACATTCATTTAATTAATTTAGTGTATCCTTTCAATGTTTCCTTAATCCTTACTTTAACCCCTTGAAATTACTTCTGGTATCAACTTACGGGTAGTGGTAGGATAGATAGATTTAGTGAGACAAAGGGGGAAGGAAAGAGATTATTGATAAGCCAAAGTTTTTCTTCAGTAAGTAAACTGTACAAAATATGATATAACATTTTTATGAGATTTAATCACTTTTTTTCAACGATTTTTCGGGCAAATAAAAATTCGGTTTCCGTGTGAATATAAATAAAAAGAAAAGCCGCAGAGGAGCAATGGAGGAATATAAAACGGAGAGTCGTTGGCCTGTGAGCTAAATAACTTTGTATCTAATTTAGCACCTAACATCCGTTTCAAAAATGTTCAAATCGACTTCGGGGGGTTTTTTTTTAATAACTTTCATCACAAAATTTGTACATTTCCGATTTGGTCATAATAATGCAGCACTTCACCTCCAAAGCCGACCATTTGAAAAAGTAAAAAAATTTTGTTTCTGAGATTATTTTTGAGTTAAAACCCGAAATCGAAACACCTGGACGTCGTCGTTAAAAGACGCTAGTCCCACCCACACTAAGGAAATTAATAAAATTGTGTACTTCGCTCGTCAGGGTGTTCTTCGCACGTCGGGTGGAATTCTCTTGACGGGTGTATTGAATTTTAAAGAAACGATAAATCATTTCTTCAATAAAACGATTCTGAACGAAGAAAGTTAATAATATAAAAAAGTAATGAGAAAAAAAAATGTTAGAAAAATGTCCAAAATTTTTTTTTCTTATTTTCAAAATTTTCTTGCGTCAAAATCTTTTTTATATTATTTTTTCTCTATGTTTAAATTTTCATATAGTTCGGATCAAAAAATGATGGTTTCCGAGTCGTTTTGGTCAAATTTTGGTTAGTTTTTTCCAAAAAAGAAAATTGAAGAATTGAGAAATTCAAAAAATGACCTCTTTAAAGTACCATCTAGAGGAAAATCCGGTTTCAAAAAGTTGCTGATCGAAACTTTTGGACAAGTATTTCCATACGAAAAGTTGTACACAGAGAAAAAAAAATAAACATCATTGTAAAAACACTAGCTGCTTCTTCACTTAGCTTCGTTCAGAATCTAAAATAAATACCAATTTCTATTATTTAAAAAAATAGGTAATAGAAATTGCTATTGTCTCTCACCGAATAGGTGCCACGTCTTGCGGCGACCGTACCGCACGGTACAGTAGATGTTGACGTTGTCGGAGATGACGCCGATGGCAGCCGTGGCCACGGCATCCGTCAGCTGTCCGACCAGCATCACCAGGCCCGCGTTGATCGGCGACATTAACATCACGTAATGGTAGAACACCAGCGCGTACGTGAACCACATGGAAGCTATCATGTCGTTGAGCACGTGTCCGACGCCGTACGCCAGAAACGCGTGCCACTTGAGACAGTCGGACATCTTGCCGTCATCACCTGTGAACAGCAACGGACGCGTTATAGGTGTGTGTGTGTGTGTGTGTGTGTGTGTGTGTGTGCCATTCAGAAACGGATTTACACTATTGCCACCCCTAGGCAACTATTTTTTCATTTATTTTTTTGACGCCCCTGTAATATTTTCCACTGTTTATGAGTAAAACCGTGAATTTTGAAGTAGTTACTTACCAACATACCAATTAGAAATAAAAAAAATGTTTGTTTAGACAGTACCTAAATAATAAATTTTTAGGTTTATTAATTGGTCTATCCGTGAAAATAGGATAACAGTACACCTAATAATATAAAAATAGAAATATTACTAAACCTACTATTTGAATATTTTTAAAAATTAAAATTGAATATTTAACTATTTTACAGTACTAGAATAATCGATACTTCTAAGTTGTTTTTGAAATAAAATGATGAAAAAAGTAAAAATTATTATTTTCTATTCGTCACAACTATATTTCATAGTAGAAAAAATTAAAAACGGCAATTATCACATTTCTTTTTTTGTACATAATTTATACATTAAAGGAAATGTCAAATGCAGCAACTTAAACGGTTTTGATTTATAAGTAGGTTTTAATATTTTGACTTTTTATACTTAAATAAATAAAACAGTGTCCATTCGTATTAAATATTTATAATAGTAAACAGTATCATTGAATAAAATAACCAACATTCGGTAAAAATTAATAAAAAATAAAAAAAACTTTGGAAGATAAAAAAGTATTTACCAAAAAGTATAACCTATAAGTTTGTTAAAATATAATTTTAGCATGTAATTGCCGCCTTAGGCAACTACCTACTTTGTCTTACGCTAAATCCACCACTGATACGATTAATAAGGTAAATTCACTTGTAAAAAATATACGCTGTTAATGCATTGGAATTATTTATAGGAATGATAAATAATAAATGAATGATAAATAATTTTTATTCTGAAACCAGATATTTGAAATCGATGGGAAGATAAGTACTCGTTAAACTGTTTTTTATTAATGATTTTTGAAAATCGTTCTTAACAACTAATTTGATTTTACATAGGTATTTGTAACTTTTTACACCAGAGCTATTCAATAACTTTTCTCTCGTCCTTATTTGTGTGGGCATTGTGTCATTGACGTGGTAAAAATTTTTGTAACTATTCAATATTTCAACATAATTATTTCGAACTTCAAAGAGATAAAATTGTAAAATAGTAGTATTTTTTGTTTGCTAACAAAAAAAAAAAAAAAAAAAATTATAAAATATTATCGATAAGAATTACAAATTTTTAGTTGAGAATCATACAAAAGTAAGTTTTGTAACGGCGACGTCTAGTCGCAAATTAAAATGCAAAGTTGGGTCAGCATTCAGTTTATAACAAAACTTAAAAATTTTTACATAGAGCCTGTCCATTTTTCAAGCAATTTTCTTTACGTTTTACTACGTAGTGAAATTAAACATTAAATTTTCACTTTTCAACACGAATTGTATGTCATTAGGTATTAGAACTTCCAGTCAGTTCCCAATGATGAACATTCAAATTATTAATCCATGCCAATAAAATATTTCTATAGCATAAATAAAATTTGGCATAATTTACTATTTATTTTAAAGTATATTTGAAAAAAAAAAAAATAACCGTTTAGAAACTGTTTTCTCCTAGCATACCATACAGGCGCGGATCCAGCCTACATTAACGGGAGGGGCGGGAATATCGACAGTCAATACAATTGCATTGTTGATAGCAATAAGCTGATAAGTAATAAATAAATATAGGTATATTTACGGAAGCGTAGTAGTACTACATAAAAAAAACATTTTTGGTTATTTTGACTTTGCAAATTGAAATTTTGACTTGGCTATTCTTTAACCGTACATAAATGTTACGAATTATTAATGAACATTCGAAATTGCTTGAGTTACTAAGTAGAATATGTTAAGTTGACAAGTTGAAAATTTCAGGTTACGAAATCAGAATTTATACTTGGTTATACTTGACTTCCTATCCCTTTCTGGATTTTATAAATCATTAACTAACAAAACTTGAAATTTGGAGTTTCTAAATTAAACATTTTGCGACATTGCAAATTTCAAGTTGCAAAGTCAAAATTTTGAGTTGCATTGTCAAAATTGACAAACACTCTTTTTTTTTTATATAGCACTACTGTAAGTACTATATTTTCATAGATTTGAAATTTTGAATTAACATTGGATAACAGAACATAGTGCAATTTAATGTACAAAAATTTAAACTAACACATTTTTATAAGGCCAACGGAGGGGCCCCCCTCTGAATCCGTACCTGATACCATATATCGTTTTTCTATTCCTATGACAAGTATCACTGCGCGACTTTTTTACAAAATTACACCTACTTAAAAATTGCCCTGCTAGAAGCATTACAGATAGTCAAGTTTTACAAAGTTATTGTAAATGCCAAATTGTATAAAAATTAATGTACCACAGTTTAAAAATCATTGTTTTAGAGGATACTTTTGTTTCCAGCTTATATTTTAACGTGTTCTTATTTATAGCACACTCAAATTCGTCAATCACGAGTTTTTTTTTAATATAAAACTCAGTAACTCATTGAAATAAAAATATGAAAGCTAATTTAGTTTACACAAAATCTAAATTTTAAGTGCCTTCAGCTACACGATAAAATTGTTAGAAATAATAGAAATAAAAGATTATTTGTTATCGGAAGTGATGAGAAAAATTAAAAAGTCACATTTAAAAAAAAATAATAATAAACATCATTGTAAAAACACTAGATTCTTCACTTCATTCAGAATCTAAAATGTCTTTAAAATTTATTTATAATAGGTAGCTTAAAATTCAAAATATTATGTGACTGGTATCAGGTATCGTCGGGCGTCTTTATCGATTTTAATTTTAATTTTAAATAAAAAATGAACTAAACACCTATAAAATGCCCTAAAAAATGATAAAAATGACCCTAAAGTCAAATATTGTCAAAAAATGCAAAATAAAATTTCTTGTTCTAATAATTGAAAAATACCTAAAACGTATTTATAACGAAACGAGCATCTCACAAAAAGCTTCCAAAAAAAAAAATTCAAAATGCATCGAAATCCCAGCCCTAATCATAATATTACCTGTTGGATTCGGTACAGTTATCTCTTGAAACGCGCATCTCTACATATTTTAGGATGTAAATCGCTTAACACGTGTCTATATTTTTATTATATTCGTTATTTATCTACGTATACCGATATTCAATAAATAAACGTTTGGATAGGCACTGATTAACTAGATCACGTTCCATGAATTTACATAATATTATACTGATCTACGACTGTTAAATTCGTCCAAAAATATTCTAAAATTCATAAATTTTACCAGCAGTGTATTATCAACATATCTTTGAAAAAGTCGGAAGTTTTAATAACGAGTCAAAAAGTTGGGAGTTGAGTTACTTTTAACTAAATTACTTTTTTTTTTTTTCTGAAAGTTACTTCTAACTTAACGAGTTACAATTTTTATTCCACAATATGCACTGGACTTATCAGTTACTTTAAATTGATTTTCGTCTTACTCATAAATGGTTTTGATCGAGAAAAAAAAAGGCAGAAATATTAGGTGTTCATATAATTTATAAATACCTAATTTTATTTAAAAAGATATTGAACGTTTAAGTTGCAGAATCAAAAAAGCGGATATACTTCGCACTATGGGTGGTATTCTCTTTACAAGCGTATTAAATTTTAAAGAAACGATAAATCATTTCTTTAGTAAAACGATTCTGAACGAAGGAAGTTAATAATATAAGAAAAAAAAAATGCAAAAATTCGGAGTGCCGGGCTGGAATCGAGCCT
>JAIPRM010002599.1:2532-16495 GCA_025469315.1 Stegophylla sp. TES_Ste_2020
TTCCTTTGTTCAGAATCGTTTTACTGAAGAAATGATTTATCGTTTCTTTAAAATTTAATACGCCCGTCAAGAGAATACCACCCGTCGTGCGAAGTACACTCATCGTGCGAAGTATGTCCGGCTTTTTTATTTATTTATCAAGTTAACGTTAAGTGGCTAATAATAATAATAATAATAATAATAATAATAATAATAATAATAAATAAATAGAGTAATACAAGAGAAAAAAACATTACAACTGATAAACAAATTATTGCATTAAGAAAACAATAGTTGATTTAAAAGAAACATAAAAAATGCCAAAAATCTTGCTGCCATAATAACACATAAAATTTTTGGTCATCTGTTGTCTTTTCTTATATCTAAATTTTTAATAAGACAAGTAAAGGGTGAACATTTTCTGAGAACTCTTTTTAGAAATTCTATTGAATCGATCTGTGTTGGATTCCAACAACCATATTATTCTAATATAGGTCTAACCAGAGAGAACAATATAACGTTTTTACTTTTTAGGCAATGTACATATTTTATAAATTCCCGAGAATTACTTATAACAGACTCCAATGTCTTTCATGATCTAGCTCTTATATTATGCAGTCAGTATGAGACGAAAATGATAAATTTGATTGAAAAATAATTACTTCCAAATATATTTCTTGTAGGAGGACCCTTGTACATTATAAAAATAAACTCAATTTTGTTTTTAATACGATAATAAGACATCTTCATACACTTAGATGTATTAAAATTTAACCAGCTATCTACACACCAATTTCCAAATTTAATATAAAGTATCAAATGAAAATTGTGTTTTAACGCAGTCTTCAATTGATTTTATAGGGGGCATAAATTTTTAAGTTATCAGAAAATAATTGGTGTTCACAAAATTTAAAGCAGACGGCAAAATGCATAGTAAATATTAAAAAAAGTAATTAAAAAGCCTTTCAAAAGTATATTTTCAACACATGTTTTCTGTTAAAATTAGCTCTAATCTTTACTTATCTTTGCTTTACTTTACTTTACTTGTTTTTGTTTAGTAAATAAAAAAAAAGGAGAAAAAAACAATTTCTTCTAAAAATGAAAACATTTTCCTGGGTGAAAAAAAAAAAACTGGAAAAAATACCAAAATATTTTTTATTTTCATAAAATTTGGATTAAAAAAAGATTGTTTCCGAATCTTTTTTGTCATATTTTGTATAGTTTTTTCAAAAAAATTTTAGAAAACAATTGAGAAATTCGAAAAATTACCATCTTTAAATTATCATCTAAAGGCAAATAAAAGGATTTATTTTTTTCAATGCTTATTGAACAAAAAAATTTCTTTACATATGGTTCAAAGACACCCAAACCCCCTACCCCCCTTGGTTGCGCCACTGCGGGGACGGTTAGAACTTTGAAAACCATTCTCCTCCCCCCCCCCTCCCGAGTAGTCTCTGAAAAATCGTTTCGACGCGCATTTCGGGGTAAAAATAAGAGCTGCTGCCATTGCGCGCCCGTCAATTTTTCTGATAATTGAAATGTCGAAAATAAAATCAATTACCCGTTTTCCGTTAATGTAATGACGCACGCGCGCGTTTCCCCGAAGCCCTCCCCCCACCATCATTCCCGTGGATTCGGCGGCAGTGGATGATGTGCGCCGCCGTCGTGTGAAAAGCTTTCCAGCGACGAAAAGGTGCAGTGTACTACTGCCAATCAGTATATAAGCTCTCGGCTGAACGCGGAATTCACTCGGTGTAATTGTGTAAGTCAAGACGTATAGAGAGGAAAGAGGGGAGGGGTGTAGCAGCACGAGGAGGGGATGGAGCGCTGGTAATCAATCACGGCGTATAATAAATATATATATATATAATAAAAGACTGCGTGTAAATCGACAGGTAGGTTGAACACGGAGGGGAGGGGTTTAAGGATTCGGCTTGGATATCAGGTCGTTGTGTATTGAAGTTACTCGGAGGAGTTTTGTAAAATAATAAAGTACATTTTCAAATACGAAAGCGTCAAAAAAATGGAAAAAAAAAGGAAAACATTTTTGGAAAAAAAGGATTTTTCTGATATTATTGTATTTTTCGGCGCGTCAACGAATTATTATTCGAAAATAATGTCAAAAAATAAATAGCCGCAAACGAAATACATTCTAATGTTATTTTACTTATGACATTTTAGTAGTGGTTAGTGATGTAAGTGGGAAATTTCTGCTCTTTGGAAATTTCCCAGAGAAATTTCTAAGTAAAATCATTTGAATAATAGTTTTTGTTTACGTAAATGTTGTTTTGATAAGACATATGAGAATAAGAGTACATATTAAGTATATAGTTATTTTGTATAAATATAATATGTAAATTGTAAAGTAATAAACTTTTTTATTAATCGTATGATTTGTTAAAAAAAATATGGAAATAATATTTATATTAATAACATTGAGTATTATTTTTTACACATTTGAGAAATTTCATGAAATTTATGGAAATTTCTTCTAAGAAATTTCTTAAAAATTAAATTTCTCAAATTTAACATCTCCAGTAGTGGTTTTAAAAAAAGTATTTTTTTTCAGCGCGACCTCTCTTATGACTATCAGTATTTTTACGCCCCTTTTACACTTACCGAGACATCTATACGGTTTCACCCAATCGGTGTGCTTGCATTTGTTGTATCCCATTTTACACCAGTTACCGATTTTCACGTAATGGCTGGACTCCACTATGTTGGTAATGTCATTCTTCGGGTACACCTGAAACACGTACACGTGTGATAAGTAACAATGTTTAAAAAATTACCTAGACCAGTGGTTCTCAACTACGCGGGTCGGGTTGTCCTGTGGGCATTTTAGATTCTGAACGAAGTGAAACCGGACTTGTCTCTAGATTGTACTTTGAAGAGGTCATTTTTTGAATTTCTCAATTCTTCAATTTTTTTTATTGGAAAAAACTACTCAAAATTTGACAAAAACTACTCGGAAATCATTATTTTTTGATCCGAACTATATGAAAATTTAAACATAGATAGAAAATCATATGAGAAAGATTTTGGCGGAAGAAAATTTTGAAAATGTGAAAAAGAAATTTTGGACATTTTTCTAACATTTTTTTTTCTCATTTGTTCTTTATATTTCGTTCAGAATCGTCTTATTGAAGAAATGATTTATCGTTTCTTTAAAATTCAATACACCCGTCAAGAGAATTCCACCCGACGAGCGAAGTGCACACTTTTTCGTCTTTAAAATATTTGTTTTTTATACGGTTTTTTTTTTTTTTGTGACATGTTTAATTTCACGTTTCTTGTTGTATCAAAATGTGAAATATTAAAAATTTACTTGTCTTAATGAAAATGAGATGGTTTTTTTTTTTTTTTTTTTTTGATTTCCCAAAAACTAAAACTCCAGTACTTAGATAACTTTGCCCAGCCACGCCTCAACTGTGTTGTTGATTGTGCAACGAACTGATTGCAGTGGGGTATTGATCGGTTGTAAACGACGAATACTTTGTGTATTCCAAACAATATGAATATTGATGCGATAGATAATGTGATAATTTGTATACTTGAAGTGGGCATTGTTGAAGTCGTACCGAGAAGAGCTTTTGAAACGAGTTCTTTTACACTGCTCTCGGTATATGTGGTTTTTATTTTTTTTTATTTTAGGTCTCGTTTCGTTTTTTTTCCCCCTTTTTTCTCATTTAACGCGTGGGTTACATAATAATACGAACACGTACGACACGCGTTTTGGAATTCCCATTCAAACCCTCCACCCCTTTTTGTGCTCTCTTTCGACGTGTTATTTCTCTCTCTTTTCCGCTCCCTCACTCCCCCCCCCTCCCATCGATTTCACGATTCATCGCACGTCACGTTTTAATCGCATTCGCGGCGTTTTGTTCGCGCGATCTCAGGTGGCTTTTTGTTTTCGTTTTCATTAAATCGTTTAAATCACACATATATCTCGCGTGCGATTGTTGTTCTCGCCGCGTTGTTTATCTCATTCGCCGCTCGTTCTTTGGACTTTTTGTTTTTTTTTTTTGTTCACACTCGACCGATATATTTTATTATCGACGTACATTTACGATCCGCGCTGGATATTTTTTACAGTTTGATACTGTGTTCGTGTCGGTACAACAACAAGGCAATCCGTTAAAAGAAAAGTTTTTCTAAAAGTCGAGGAGTTTTACGTTTTGAAAATATTAAGAACATTGTTTTTTTTTATTGAATATCCCCCCAAATACGAGATGTATTTGGAGGTGGTTAATGGTTAGGCAGTGACGGTTTTAAGGGGTGGATGATAGGTGTGGATCCCCTCTCCTTCGGGATTTGATTTTTACAAAGTTTAATATAAATTGTGATTAGGGCTTGGGACTTATAGGAGTTAGCATGTTTTTTTAAAAATTATTCAAGACATAGTTAAGTACGTAATATAGAAATGCATTGTTTCATAACACCAAGAGTTGTATACAGTACTCTTTAATTTGCATATTTTTCATATTTAGCTATTTTTTTCGATATAAGTGCATATTTCACATATTTTTCAATATTTTTAATATGAGTTTTCTTGGTACTGGAAAATTTTTTACCGAATACCCGAAGAGACTGAATATTATTTGATATATTTATTTGTTTAAATGTAAGCTTAAAAATAATAAAGAATAAAAAAAAAAAAGAAATTTCATAAATAATAGAAGAAGAATTAATAACACATATTAAAATATCTTATACAATACAATTTTTAAATATTTTGAGTTTTCTCAGTATAATTTATGTTTTATAAGAGATTATTTTAGCATTTTTGCATATTTTAAGTTTTTTTAGAGCTTTAAGTAGCCCTAATTATGCCCTAATTACTAGCTCTAATTATGATACTATAATGAAATTAAACTAGATTGTGCCGCACTTTGGAAAAACGCTTTGATAGTCATTTAGATATGGATATACGTAATATGTTTGAATGTAAAGACATTTTTTTTTCTCTAACGATTAAATTTTTGTTTCAATATGCTTTCTATTTGAGTTTAATCTGGCATAATAATATTATTAGATCGGAGAAAAAACTGGAACGTACTAAATGTAGGACACACGAACCTAAAGGAAAATATGAATTTATCAATTATTCATGTTTATTTAGAGACATTTTAAATAAATTAGTTATATGCTATTGTGATAATGAAATTATTTTTATTAACATTAATTTCATTTCTATAGAAAATAAACTGTACCATACATCTTTTATGGAAAAACATGCCAAATAATGCGTTATAAGGGGACAGGGGGTGAAATTTCGAGGGGTAACAAAATACTACGGACACACTAAAATTTTTCTAATTTTCGACTTGTCATGTGTAACACAAAATTAATATTTTTTATTCTTTACTGTCTTTCAGTAGTCGATACGACAAGAACGAATTATTAGTAGCACAATGCAAAGGCTTTAATATTGCATATTAAAACCTCCCCTAACCCTACGTTTTCTTTCCCTTCCTCCCTCAAAAATATTATGTTTTGGCATCCCTGCACGGAAAAATGCTGTAAAACCTACAGTTTAGTTGCTATTGGGAAATTGTGGGGAGATGTGATTTTACCAGGTGGCATAGTTAGAAGACAGATCAACCCTTTGGGAATCAAGGTTTTAAAATGGGGGGGAATGGGTCCAGGGAATTTAGGGCTTGGAGAGGGAAGGACTGCGTAATTAGGGGGTGGTTTCGAACGGCTGGGTGGTACTCAAACAACAATTTGTATAAAAAAAACGCCGTACTTACTTTTTTACAGTAATCCAAAATGTCCACTTTCTCCTTGAGGCAACCGACTTTGCGTTTCGTGTCGGACGTCCATCGTCCGTTTTCCGACATGTATTGGCTGTAGTACGGCGTGTCCGATTTCGCATCGCACAGCACGGCGACCTGAGGCTCGAAGTGTACCGGTGCCGGTCCGTCGGCTCCTATGCCCTGAAACACCCCGAAAACGAAGCGACGATTAGTCAGATTTCCTGCAGGACTGCAGGATTTGCAGTTAAATTTTTTATCATATAATTTCTTCAATGCACAAATCGCCTAAATATTTTTCAAATTATTTTAATAGATGGACAGAGAAAAATATATCCAACATCATGAGAGGGAAGATGTAGGTTATGGAATGCCTTGGAAAAGAAAAAGTAAATCTATCATATCATCCATGATTTTACTTATCTATCAACCGTGTTGAAAAAATTCACAAATTTTTTATTCCATGATCCATTTACCTACTGGGTTGATGACGTGATGTTGGATCACAGTTAACCAGAATAGATAGTGCACTTTTTAATTTGTTGAAAATCAATTTGTTGATTTAGAATAACCAAATATGAGGAATTGAGTTATTGTACAACACACCTTTTACTATAATTATAAAATCAAACCATTTTTGACACGTGAACATGTCAGAGAGAACTGCGAAGGGTCAGTGAATTTGTCTGGAGTACAACAACAGCACATACCAAATGTGTAATTAAAAACAATAATTTCTTATAAAGACTTTTATTCTCCTTATCAGTGGTAACATCATTGATGTGAGGTCGAATTTTGGTTTGTTCACATTTTTGAGTATATTACTTGGCTTAAATAGGGAGTGCTCACTATATTCTGGTTTGTCTTATCTGTGGTTGGACAGTGAATATGATATGCGGGGTGAGGGGGGTTGAAAATCTATCAGTTATCAGATGATCTATGGTTTTTACATTATACAGCGAAACCAGTTGAACAGTAAAATATGTTGCATAAAGTAGTGTTGTGGTTAAAGTTCAAAAAAATAAACCATAACGTAAACACAATTCGGTAAACGAGTTATCCGAAACTCAAAACACTATTGTAATAGTAAATAAAGGCGGACGAAAAGCCCGATTACCGAACCGCGGTAACCTTGTTCGGCGTTTCCGAATACCGTTTTGGTATAACTTTAACCGAAAAAAAACATATCATACTGAAAATCGTTTAGGTTTTTTGATAACCACGGTGAAAATCGGATCCTGGCACATAATAATGTGTGTTCTAAGGGTTAAAAAAAAAAAGAGGGGGAAGATGCCCCAACCGTTTCTGTATATCTCGTATAATAATAGTATTGTTATCTGTTCTTGTAAAAAATAAAACTCGCCCCTTCACACACCCAAAAGTACAAATATAAGAGGGTGAATCGACCAATGGGAGGGGGGGGAATGGTAAACGACGTGTCTACAGCATTTATAAACAATAAATAATTCGCACGAACGAATTTCTCGTATATATTTTGACATTTTTTTTTCTTAGGGCTCGGAAGTCGATGACCTTATAAAAACATTAAAAAGTGTGCAAAAAATATGCAAATATGAGCAAAAAAAATGACTTAAAAAATTATATAAATTACCAAAATGTTATTAAATTATAAAAGCTTATGAAAATCCCATAAAAAATCATTGCATTGCTACTTATAAAAGCTTACACAAAAAGCTCATAAAAAATTATTGCATTGTCACTGTATATAAGAGAGCAGTTTAATGTTATCAAAATTAAATGAACGATGTTTATCGCACGATAAATATTTGCATTTAGAAAAACTTCTTTCCAGGTCGTCTACTGAAGTAGGTAATTGAAGTAAATTTGAAACGAGCCAAATCATCACAGCACTCTAATAAATCACTTAAGGCTTCTTTGTCAATTTAAAATTTTCAAAAATTTTTTAATAACGTTTGAAATCCGATATTCTTCTCAAGCATAAAATTCAGTTTTTTTTTAAACGCATGTTTTCAAGTAGAATTAACTGTTGCTGATTCGATATTTTATAATCTGAATCATCCGAGATCGAAATTCCAAAGTTTCTAACTCGTTAATCGAATTAGCCAGAGTTTCCAAAATAGGCTTTAATATAAATATTAAATTACGTTTTCAATTTAATCACTCATAAAATCATTAAGATCCTGTGATCTTTTTCAGTCGATGAAGTATCATCTTCGTTTAGAGTGTATAGTAATAATAATAATAATAATAAAAAAATAGTGTTAAATCTATAATTTTATTAATCTCATAATGTCGTATAACTGTCTGAGAAGTTTTAAACAGTTTTCTACCTTTTTTCAAAAATTTTCTAAATAATAATAATAATATCTTTATTTCAAAAATTGTAATAACGCTTATTAATAATAAGTACAAGTAAGTATGTTTTCTGACCCGACCTCAAAGAAAACTTGTTTTAAGTTGGGTGAGTCTTAAATATTATACAATTACAATTATTATATAATATATTACTTAGCGTAGATAATAAAGTAAAAATTTATCTATAAATAAATACAACTAAACATAAAAATATATTAAAGAAACTTTGAAAATATAAAATTAAATTTTAAATTTAAATTTTTTATAGAAGTAAAGGAGTAAAGATCTATCTTTTTATCACGTAGTATATTTATTCCCATGTTTAAGGGTGACATTAATCAAAATAATTTTTTTACATTTAGGGGGGTGAATATTGTTTTTTTCCTCGAATCTAATATCAAAATTATGATTAGGTTTATTTATAAGATGTTTATATAATAATAACAAGTGGTTTCTATGTAATATTGATAGATTATTTACATTTAATAGCTTAAAAATTTCAATAGTACGAGTGAGATATGGCTTTTTTTAGTATGTATTTAATTAGTGAGTTATTTGTGACCTGTAGTAATGGGATATGCGTTTTAAAGGTTCCACCTCAAATACTAATACCAAAAAATAAGTGTGTAAGATAATTTAGTTTTGGAAATTCGCTATACACTGCAATTATTATTGTATTTTTATCATACAAATAATAATAATAATAATAATAAAATAATATCTCTCTGGAACATATTATTATTGTTGTGTGGTAAAACTGGTGAAAATACTCGATTTCTGTGAACGAGAATGGTTTTTAAATCGAAAACCACCTCACCGAGCGGCGAGCACAAGGGGATGATGGGTGGAGGGGGGTGCGGATTTAACAGTCTCTGCGTTTCCACGAACGGATTTTCAGAGTGTTTATTATTATATTATATTCGTTGAATTTGAGAATCCGTACGACTTAAGCGGACGATATTGTGTCGTTGTCACGTGCTGTCTCTTAATCGACGACGGATCGCGAGAATAACGAGAGAAATAAAAAGAAAATAGGGGGTGAGGAGATAAGGGAATAAACAACCCCGCACAATATGAATGGAGCAGCTGAAATTGTGTTTCCGGGGAGGAAAGTACTCGGCAGGGTAGGTGTGAACTTTTATGCGGGCGAGACGAGATCCTTTAATGCGCAACAGTTTTATTCCAATCGAAACGTATCTTCTAATTAACCTTTTCTCACTGCTGAATGAATTTTATCAATTTTATTAATATATTTTGAGATAGAATAATAAAAAAAATGGCCTATTTTAGATGATTCTGAACGAAGTTTAAGAAGCTAGTGTTTTTACAATGATTTTTATTTTTTCTTTCCTCTGTGAGCAATTTTTCGTTTGGATAAATATTTGTCCAAATGTCTCGACCAGCAACTTTTCGAAACCTGTATAGTAATTTAAAAAGGTTATTTTTTGAATATCTCAATTTTTCAATTTTTTTTTTTTTGAGGAAAAACTACTACTCAAAATTTAACGATAAAAGACTCGGAAATCATTTTTTGATCTAAATTTATGAACATTTAAACATAGACAGACAATAATATATGTGAGAAACATTTTGGCACAAGAAAAATGTGAAAATGTGAGAAAAAAAAATATTGGACATTTTCCAAACACTTTTTTCTCTCATTAATTTCTTTTCTCGCTTTTCTTTATTTTATTTTTTTATCCTCAGTAATTACAAATTATTTTATAAAAATACAAATTTATCTTTTTTTTTTTTTTTTTATCCAAGTAAAAACACATTTATCTTTTACCTCCATCTAGATAATTTGGGAATCCTTATCTTTATCTAGATAATTTTCTATGAATTTTTTTTTTCTAGATAATTTTTCAGTTATCGAAGCCTAACACTGACGATGACTTGTACATTGTATGTTATCCGAACGAAATAGCATGAACGACGGGGGGGGGGAAGTCACGAGTGACAAGGGATGCGAAAAAAAAAAAAATTAAAAATAGAATTAAAAACCCAACAGAAGTAAACGACCTACTGTAACGACCTGACCGAGCATAGATGGTATTTTTAAGAGGTAATTTTTCGAAATTCTCAACAGTTTTCCCAAAATTTGGGAAAACTCTACCCAACATTTTTGACAAAAAAGATTCGGAAACGATTTTTTTTTTTTTAATTCAAATTTTATGAAAATTTAAATATAGACTGGAAATAATATGATAAATATTTTGGCAGGAGAAAAAAATTTCTCAGTTAATTGTGTAATATAAAACTGGCCGAGTGAAAATACATTTTTTTTTTTTGCTATCATAAAAAAAACTTTATTTTTAATTAAAAATTGTCTCTAATAAACTAAAGTTCCACTCGGAATCGTATTGTTGAAGATATGATTTATCGTTTATTTAAAATTCAATACACTCACAAGAGTATCCGCCCTTCGAGAAGCGAAAAATACTCAAGGTGGACTAAGTACGTTCTTTTTTTTTCAAACTAATACTCACCGATTCTTTGTAATTTTATTATTCATAGTATGAACGCGTTTTATTGGTTAAATTTCGCTTTTTCAAACTACTTAACCGCAATTATTATTACTCGAATAAAATTGGAATATTTTAACCGTTTTTGTTTTTTAATTCTGTTTTAAAAAACCACTCGATCAATTATTATTATTATTATTCACGTAATTTCCGCGTACAAACGGTTCAAGAGTTAAATGCTACGAAACGACCGTGTCGAGTGTTTTCGTTTCGATAATAATAATAATAATATTATTGAAAATTGTATGATTTTTATTTTATCGTGTTATTAGTCTATTGGTCGAAGTGGGTCGTAAAATAAGTGGAAGGGATGGTACTAACCCTGTTGATGTTTAGTTTCTTTATGTTATTTCATGTTTTTCAAAATAATGAATTTATGTGTTTAAATTTAATCTATAATAGGTAGTTTCAAAAAATTATACTTTTGTCACGATTCAAAAACATAAATATATATATATATATATATATATGTAATAAATACTTATTTATTTGAAAATATTATGAAAAATACTTTTGTCCTGTATTTTATTTTTTTAAATATGGTCTCTTGAACTTAATATATCAATAAATTCAATGAGGATTATAGTAAATAAAATAAAATTGATTTTACACCAAGGCAGACCGCCGACATAATATTTTCTAACTATAACAGATTTAAGTGTTGTTCGTTGTGAACCGTGTTATCCGTATCCCCCACCCCACTTCGATCGCTGGTTTCAAATTGTATTGGTGCGCGTATTTCGGACATTTTTCAGTTTATATTTAACATATCTTTTTTTTTTTTAGTGCATTAAATGCACAACGTTTCAAACTATTACTGTTTATTCCCGCATAATTTTTATCGTTGCTTTTTGTTTTTCGTTTTGCTGCGCCACAACGCGGGAGGAATAACAATATATAAAAGCCTAACGTGATACATTATATTTTATAGACCCCCTCCCTCCATGCTACCGTATACATATATAGAAAGAGAGAGAGTGAAAAAAAAAACGAAAAAACAATAATTTTTTATGCATATTTGGTGGGGACTGCGCTATTTTCGGAGAGGACGCAAGGGTGGTATGTGCTTAAATTTATTTCGTCGTCAACGGCGCGGACGAAACGAGCGGTTTTGATTGTACATCATGTATTTGGTGGGGGGGGGGGTGTATTAAGCGTATTCGACGTGAAACGACGCCGCCCCCGAGCACGTGTTTATCTATGCATAAAATATAATATACACAGATAAAACGCTGCTGTTGCAGGTCTCTGGTCGTTCCAACAGTGTAGGAATGTATCTATAGATAGATGATAAATTTATCATTGGCTTATCTGTAGTTCCACCAAGCTCTAGTAGGGGGGTGGGGGTGATTTGTAAATTATCCTCATACAGTTACACATCATTAGGACTAAGCGCACTTATAAGAGTTAGAATGATTTTCAAAAATCATTCAAAACACAGCTAAGTAATATTATAGAAATGCGTTTCATAAAACAGCAGGAGTCGTATGCAGTTCTCTTTAATTTGCATAATATTTTGCATATTATTTAGCTCTTTTTTCAAAATAAGCGCATATTTTGGTTATATTCGAATTTTAAGTGCATATTTCACATGTAAATATTTGTACTTGCGATAAAAAGGTAAAAGCATTTGATAGTACATTTATTATCTATTTTCAATAATGAAATATTTCACAAAAATTAACGTGTATATTTATTTGTTAAAATCATGTTTTATTGAAAAATCATTATGATCAATTGAGCAAATTTTGATACACGTTTTCCGTGATTTCACTTGAAATATAATTTTAAATGTTATTATTGTCCGTACTTATGTCTATTAAAATAAAAAAATAAATATTATTTGTATTTTAATACCTTTTTGAAGTTTATTAAAAAGTTATGTCATAAATTATTATATTTAAATTAGCCACCACTTCTTTGTCTATTTAACATTTGATATTTTTTTAGATTCTGAACGAAGTGAAGAAGCTAGTGTTTTTACAATGATGTTTATTTATCTATTTTTTTCTGTGTACAACTTTTCGTATGGAAATACTTGTTCAAAAGTTTCGATCAGCAACTTTTTGAAACCGGATTTGCCTCTAGATCAACGGTTCCCAACCTCTTATATTCTACGCCCCCTTTGTAGATTTTCAAAAATCTCACGCCTCCCTCCCACGTATAAATTGAAAAAAAATCGATCAATTTTTTTTTGTGTGTTTTACAAAAAACTATACAATATTCGGAATGACTACTTTTTTATTGACGATAATATAATATTAAATAATAAAATGTAACAATCATTTGAGGTGAAATATTATAGTGATAAATTAGTATAAAATATTACATAATGAAGTTAATGATTAATGTTAATGCTGATAACACTTTTCTTTGGACAGTTTTTTATGTTTGGCACAATATTTGATAGAGAACACCTCAAGTCAGAGGCGACGTCTAAACGATTTCTATGTTTGTTCTTTATAACCGCCATGCTGGAGAACCTAGATTCGCAGATTTGACAAAAACGATTTGGAAACCATCATTTTCTTTTCTTTTTTAAATATAGACTTAAAACGGTGCTCCTTGAACTATATTATTATTATTATTATTGATAATATAATAATATTAATAATAATATTCTTTAAACGGTGTAGTGAAACTCAATAAAAAAGACCATTTATTTATTTTTTTTTTCGATCCAAGGCTAAACTAATATTATATTAATATTTTTTACCCGTCTCCAGGTCGTTTCTATAAACGTCTTCGTCCACACAACAATCGAACGATTTCCGAATACACAGTAACCACATAATATATATTCGACTACTATTCGACCACAGTATAATAATAATAATATACACCTACGTGATCGATTTACTTAATAACGTATTATTGTTGTTATTATTATTATTATTATTATTATTATTGCAGTGAATGAATACAAAACGTGACGCTTTGTTGTAATAAGTAGTTTACTCAAACCCCGCCGCCGGGTTAATGTGGTGAACGCGTTTAATAATACCCGCGTTATTAAACACTGAAACACTCGTTTGGAATACATATTATTATAATTAGGGCTCGGAACTTAATGCTCTTAAAAAGTACTAGATATACTCTAAAAATATTAAAAATATGCACTTTTTTTTTATCAAACAAAATTTTCACAATTACAAGTATTTTATTAATCAATGCCCATACTAAATACTCTTAAGTAGATGGATTTAATGAAGCTTCGTAGATAAACTCAAAAAAGTATGAAAAAAATGTAAAATCAAATTACATCTTCCAAATTATCTTTTAAAATTTTTCCATTAAATTATATATATATATATATATATATATATATTTGAAAAAAAAAAATAAAAAAAAAAAAAAAAAAAAAAA
>JAIPRM010002599.1:16595-29713 GCA_025469315.1 Stegophylla sp. TES_Ste_2020
GCTACGCACACCGCTATACGATCGTAAAGTTTACGCACTAGCATCAGCACACCACGTAGCACACTACGCCCATTACGAGCATAATTTGTGCTTAGTTTAATAAAATATACTTTTTGATTATTTTTATGAAGATTTATACCAATCACGGGCGAAGCTGTGACGGGTCGGCTAGTATTTAATAATATAGTTCATTGTAATTTATAGATAATATGAAAATAGATAGGTACCTACATAAAACTGATACTGCCCACAATTGGTAAGTGAGTTTTTTTGAAAGAAGGTAAAAATCGTCCGGGAGAAATTCAATATTTTTTTTATTTCGTCCGGTGGTCGAGAGTTTAAAAGCGGTCGGTAAAATATATTTTATTTTATATCATGCAATTTAGCAGCCGGTATACCGACGGCGGCGGACAGGACGCGATAAAATTGTCGTAAATCCGAAGATTTTTTTATACGCTTCCAACACTTATGGGAACATAAAAAAACACCACTCTCGTTTCTACACGCCAATAACTCGATAAATGCGCACACGTAGACTTCAACATCGGTCGCTAAACGTATAGGTATGTGTGTACAGGGTGTCCAAAGTATGATTTCACAAATGCCAATAAATTATGTTTCATTAATTATTTTTAAATCTTAAAAAAAAAAAAAAAAAAAAAAAAAGGTATTTAAAAAATTATTACCACAGTGATTAGTGCTACAACAGTAACGTACAGTATTATTATTTTTTTTGAGACCCGATTTTTTAAATTTGGAATTTTACACCTTACGGTTTTAGAGAAATTCAAAATAGCCATTTTATAAGAATAATTTTTGGAAAAATATCAATGCTCAAATTTCTAATCGAGGTTTATCCGTTTGTTTTTCACAGTGATTTTAAGTTTGGGAATATTATTAAATTATTTGCAAAAAAAAAAAAAAAAATCGTAGAAACAGATTAACATCTATAAGAGATTCAAGCACTAATAATTTGCTAAAAATTAAATTCACAAAATGGCCATTTTGAACTTTTTTTTCTAAAACTGTAATATAAAACTGTTAAATTTGGAAATTTGAGTCCTACAACAAAAAAAAAATAAATAATAATGATAATAATTTATAAGCTATTGCTGTGGAGCAATGCTATAGTAATATTTTTTTTAAGTTTAAAATTATTAATAGAACAATTTTGTTATTGCATTTGTCGAATTGTACACCCTGTATATAATAATACGTACTTTTTATTATATTACTCCTTCTTATGGGATTGCGACGTTATTTTGCGGACATTTTATTCTCGTTATTTATTTATTTATTTTTTTTTTTTTATCGCCCCCTAAGTAATAACGGTCCAAACTCCGTGACTAACATCCGAAAACATGTATTATTCATCGTCAGGTGGGTGTTGTGGTGAAAATTGGAGGGAGTTGGGGGTAGACCCCCCCTCTCCACCCGAAATTTATCACCATTACGAATTGTTGTGGATTAGGTGACTTAAATTGAAAAGTTTGTCCAAGTAAGTACAATTTTATCGTTTCTCGTACTATTAGTTTTAAAATTACGTTTTAAAAAATAACCAAATTCGATTCAAAATAGCATGATGTTAGCGAACGCGAAGTTTAGCGAAAGAGAACATTTTTTGGAAAATCCACCGTTGCTCTGCGTTTTTTTTTTTTTTTATTCTATTTAGATAGGTAAGACAAAAAAAGGTAATAAATTATTTATCTCGGTAAATTATCTTATCACGCTCAACACTGGTCCCGGCAGTGTTGATAACTAAAAATAATTATTGATCATATTTTAATACAGATAGAGATACTTCGTTTATATAACAACAAGCAAAGATAATAGATAAAGATAAGAGATGACAACAATCATTTATCTGGATAAATAAAAAGATAAAAATTTTTACCATATTGATTTATAGTTTAAAAAATCAATACTTTACCAGAATCATTGCATAAAAAAAAATAAATAAATAATGATTAGAATAACTTTATTTACAAAATTGTTATACACTATCAATAAAATGTTTAACTCCAGACTGTTGGAAAAAACCATTCAAATTTCTAAAGTGTACACTTAAAACATAATGTTTAAGTATCAGTTTGTACTAATTATTCACAATTATTTATCTGAGAATTGAGATAATGCATCAAATGAAATTTGTTTAAACCTATCAAATATTAAAATATAACAAATTATTTATCTAGATAAATTAATTTCATTGTGCTACTCAACACGTCTGGCCGGGAAAAACTGCCACGTTTTACGTTTTCGTAATAATTCAAAAACAGTGTAAGTTCCGGTCGGATTGATCTAATTTTAGCCGTTCCGTTTTGCCGCGGACAAACGGCCCCGTCCCACGTATCTATTTATTTTTTTTTTTTTCGACCATAATTCAACGGATATCCGGCCACATATAAATGTCGCGTATTTCACATCCTCTTTGGCGCGAGTGAAGACGCGGCTGCGACCGCGGTCGGAAATTCGACAAACGCCGCTCGCGCGATTGCCAATAAAACGGATACAATAATAATAATAATAATAATAACATGAATCGATTTTGTTTTAACGGGACGCGGCGCCAAACGAAGTAAAATATGTCGTTGGAAATAATTTTACCCCACAGATGCGTCACCGTAGGGGAGGGATTCTTAACCGGTGGTCCATGGACCCCTAAGGGGGGGGGCGGGTCCATGAAGTGACTTTGATGTGTTTCTTTTTAGATAACTTAAAAATAAATTTGTTTGAAATTAATTCAAATTATGCGTTGAATGAAGACTTTATTTTTACTATAAATATTTTGTACTATGAACTTTATTGAATAAATACACGTCACATTACATAATATATTTATTATTTTCGTATGCACGTGCGGTTTTTCATAATTTGGTAATATTAAATATTATGTCCGATAATTAACAAAGATTATAGTGATAATTTTAAGTAAAACTAATGAATTCTGTCAAAATGCCAAATCCAACAGTTGTAAAACAAAAACTTGACCAACAATTTTTGAAATCTTTTCATTAACATTGGGGGAATATGTTTATGTTAAATTTTCAGGTCCTAATATTCAGACATTAAAATTTTATGAATTAAAAACTTACAAAAAACTAAAAATTTCCAACAATTTCAAAGTTCTGAACTTACCTCGAAATTTTTTGTCAATTTTTGAGTGTTAAAAAAAAATACAACGGTAAGCTTATACATACATACTAATAAACTAAAAATTGTGATCTAAAAATTTCGAAATATAAAAACTCTTCAGAATATGCAAAAATATGCAGATTAAAACTAGCATATTTTTTTAATCTTCAATATGCGAGACGGATTTCTATCCCACTTAGCTATTTTTCCGACCTATCAAAAAAATATACAAAAACGCTATACTATCTTAAACCTAATTATAATTTTTATTATCCCCATATACGAGTACCTATCTAGATAAAAATATTATAATCGATTATTATCGATTTTTGGCTGAAATCTAGATAACTAGTATTCTCTAGTCATCTCTGCTGCAGAATACGGTTAGTAGTGGTCCGGCACAGATTTGCTGTCCCCTTTTGAAATCAAAGTTATGGGGGTGACACGAGACAACAGAGTCGCCTCCCCTCGAAAATGCCCGTATTCCTCTCCACCCCCCCCCCGCTCGTCAAAGAGAATTCGCTTTCACGCCACTGAATGCGTCGACGACGACAAACCTTCAGCCGCGAAATACCGATCGAAAGGGTTGTTCGCGCACCCGTTTGATACCTTTTGTCTCGTTAAAAATACATATTAAGCTCTCTCTCTCTCTCTCTCTCTCTCTCTCTCTCTCACGGAATACCGTATAAATTACCGAATTCCCCCACCCACCCACTCGCAACCGTCGATTTTCCCCGTCGTTTACGCGTATCGTCCCCGCGGTGACAATATACGTTAAAACGGCACTCGCGGTGCACATTACGTCCGATTTAACGCAGTAATACCTCTGTATAATATTATTACTCTCGTTTTAATTTTCGCCGTACCCGAATGACGATTATCCCGCGCGATGACGCGAGGGTTTTCGTCGATTATGTTCGTTTGCCTTTTTATATTCGTCTGTTTATATTATGTATAACATGAAAATGAAAATGGATTTTTATTGCTTTTAACTTAAAAGTAACAAAAAAAAAAAAAAAAGAAAAAAAAAACAGTTTTTATTAATTAACATATATTTTTTTTTTTGGTTTTAAACAAAATGTCTTTTCATTTTAGATCCGTAACGAAGTGAAGAAGATAGTGTTTTTACAATGATATTTATTTTATTTATTTTTTCTGTGTACAACTTTCGTATGGAAATAATTGTCCAAAAGATTCGATCAGTAACTTTTTGAAACTGGATTCGCCTCTAGATTGTACTTTAAAGAGGTCGTTTTTTGAATTTCTCAGTTCTTCAATTTTATTTTGCTTTCCCCCCCCCCTTAAATCCACCACCATTGAACGTACCTGAGGAATGTAACCCCAAATGGAGAAAAAAGAGACAGGGGCTTAACCCCGAGTACACTGTTTTAATTGGGAGAATTCTCTGGTTCACACAGCCTTCATGTATCCAAAATGCCTAAGTTTAAACTAGAAATTATATTATAATGGGAGAGGGACTAAGCCCCTTAGCCCCAACCGAGTAAGACGCATTGGGAAGAGGGGGTGCAAAGAGACGAGTGTAGCGAGCGAGCGAGGTAAAGGGATGGGGGTGGGGTTTGGTAGCGGGGGTGAAAACCGAAGAAAAAAGAGAACAAAGGGGGGAGGGTTGTGCAAAAAAAAAAAAAACCCCGTCGCCGACGAGGCTCTCCGTAATTACCCTGCGGCGGCCGTCGGCGCGCGTCAAGACGTTAGGCAGTGCCTCGCCATCCCACCCTCACTCTCCACGACCATCGCAGTGCGCGTGCATAGCGAGGGGCGGTAACCAGCAAGGAAAGGTCGGTAGTAGGGGTGGTGTGGGTACCGGGAGGGATACGGAGTGAGCAGCGCGCCGCGGCAACGTCGGGAAATATTGATTGTACCGCGCTCGCCCCCCCCCGCCACCACCGCCGCCAACCATTCGCGGCGGCCGCGGCACATGTGGAAAACAACCCCCGCGCCACCGACCGACCTCCCCACCACCGCCGCCGCCGCCGACAGTGTTTTGCCGCCGCCGGGTGAAATTTAATAACCGAGGCCCCTCAGGTTACGACGACATGAAGGAAAGTGGGGGAGAGGGGAAGAGCGACACTGTCGTCTCATCGTCGCACTCGTACAACAGTAGTCGCCGCCGCCGCCGCCGCCGGCACAACTTTTTTCCCCGACACAACTTTAATCTGCGCAATCCATCCCCCCCTCCTCGAGGGAAGCGGTTTCGTATTTAATACCACACACGTTACTCTCTTAATCTACCTACCCTGTGTCCCACCACCCTTCATGGTGAGAGTGAAATTTCGAGAAGGGGCACGGTTTTTTTTTTCTTTACCACAATATCACGTTTCAGTGTTAAGGGGTTAAACTACAAAACGTACAACGTCCTATTTTGACCGTTTTACGTTTTCCAAAACTCATTTAAAATGTGAAATTTTTCACATCAAAAATCCATTAAAACATTTTATTTCCCGTGCAGTGTCACGTACCGAGTCTAGAAATTAATAAAAGGAATTTGTTTTTTTGAATTAGTATTTTGAAATTCGAAAGGACCGGAAAATAGGTTGAAAATTAAATAATAATGAGATTTCGATTGAAAAAAAAAAGAACGTATTATTTTTGATTATATCAATAATATCAAATTTTTATAGAAAATTGTTTACCGTTTTCCAAAAAAACTGTGGAGAATTTCTAAAATCGATCGGTAACTTATGCGATTTGAGTTTAAAAGTGTTTTTAGAAATACACGAAAAACGAAAACGTTGTAAAACTACCGCGCTTCTGCGCTCAACTAGGAATCCAAAATAATCCACGTATTCTCCGTTCTCGAAAATTCACCCCCATTCCGCGTTAGCCCCTAGGGTAAAAACATCCCTTCTCGGTGCTTCCAATTACGCGTTTCGAGCAGAATATTTCCAACACGCATTCATGTAATTGACTCGAATGGTTTTCGAAAAAGAAATCAAAACTTTTCGATAATATTATTAATACTGTCATGATGAGATTTTTGTTTCGACTACCTCTACTATATATACACTTCAAAAACCGGACGATGTGGTTCGCAACGGAAATCGTTGAGAATAATAATATTTATCGAAATGCACGCTTCGCTTCGGGTCGGTTATTGTGGAAGACACGCAGAATTATTATATAATATTTTACAAGTATAGATTTCCATCGAAACGTATACTGGCGCCCGAAATGCGATACGAGGTCTTTGGTTTTTGGGGTCTCACGCTTATTTCATACCTACCGTCACCACCACTACTACTACTACTATAAAGTGAGTCACGGCACTCGTGCACTCACACGCACCGTACATGAATACGAAATAAAATAATGATAGTCAAGCCGGTGGTAATCGATAATCTCATTCGATCACACGACCTTTGAGTTCGTCGAGTCAGTTCGTGGGGTCAGTTGATCAATAATAATTGTTTTGAAATCGATATAATTTAGCATCGAACATTGTTTTTGAAACATATAATGAATTAGTTCAAAAAATAAATAAAAAAATTAAAAATCAATGAAAATTTATTTTTAACCATAAAATAATATAGTAATTAAATAGTATTATATAATTAGGGCTGGAAATTTGATGCACTATTTATCGTTTTCAAAAGACTGCTGTGCGATGATTGTATCTAATGACTTTTAAATGAAAATAAGAAAATTTAGTTTACACATTTTAGAATTTTTTGACATTTTAAGTCACTTCTTAACTTTTCAGTGCGAGTTTAGAGTTTTTGGAGCAATTTTCAGAATTGAATACAAAATATGAATTTGAAATTTTATTTTTGAAATTAAAATAAGTCCAAGTCATTAAGATCTAGCTATTTTTTAAAATTATTATTTTTAAATTATATCAAATTGTAATACTACTAAAAAAAACAAAAATGTACTTGCATTGTATTTCTTTTTTTAATTTTTAAGCTGTAATAAATTAATTTAAAGTTTTTTTTATAGTGCATTTTTAAAATCCCAGCAGTAATTATGTTTTAAAGTAAGACGAGTTGAGATTGAGTTCGCGTATTGTATCTAGCAACAATAAATAAAAGTCAAATATTTTTTGCTTAACGGTGTAAAATTGGCTATATGAGTATTCGCTTTATGAAATTTAAAAAATAAAAAGAAAAATATGTTGTCGAGAATAAGATACACTAAAACGGATTATTGGCCTCTAGATTTAGAGATCCTGCCGACGATTCAAATTACAAGAGTTTGCATATCATTACGTAAGAGTGAATATTATTATAATTAAAAAACGTTCGATCTATGTAGTTGGCATAATATTCTCCCCCAAATTATTATATTCGAATTCGAATTCGTAAGACTTAAAAATTAAATTAATTTACAATAATTATTGCTGATTTTATAATCTCTTTAGAACTGCTACTATACGCAATAATAATTGTAGGGAGCGAGTTATTTGTTTGCAACCGATGAAATGCAATTGGGTTTTGCGGATGCGTCTGTTGGCGGGACGAGAGCTTAAATCACAACGTCATCTCATTGGGGGAAAAAATCCAATCGCTCAATTATTATTTTATGTTATATGACTACATAATAATAATAATAATAATAATAATAATAAAATTCGAACCAAGATAGTATATTACATAGATATTATTATGGTATGTAGCTGAATATAATACTACAATATATATTATATTTTATCTCGAAGGATTCAACTGCTGCCAACGGTTTTCTTATTTATAACTATACACAGTGGTGGTGGATACGTCATCCATCCACCCTCTTCCATTGACATATTTCATACCCGGCTTAATTTTTCTCGAGAAAACTCCCTAGACCGACAATAATTTATATACACACACACACACACACACACACACAATATTATATTATCTCTACTGATCGTGTGCTCCGATGGACTTGTTTTTCTGAAAATAATTTTGTTTTTTCTCTCTCTTTTTTATTTTTTTTTGTGTACATAAAACACGTTATTAGACTATTGATGTTTTCTCACCTTGCGTTTAGTAAAATTTCTGGTATTTAAACGCGATATTTTTATTTATCTCTCTTGCTGCCGTTTATTTCCGAGCTACATTGTTGTATACATAATATTATACAAAAGTATGATCACAGTGGACGGGGAAGAAATATTAATCTCAGCGGATTGATAAACTTCTCCGCGTAAGTAATGAAGAAGCTCATACTTGTTTCTTTCTCACTCTCTCTCTCTCTCTCGAGTATACAGTCGGAACAATTGCGTGAAAATGCGTCGGGGAATCGTCGTCATAATCTCCACGGCATTGGTCGAGGGTAAAAAAATAAATAGAAACGTCGTCGTCGTCGTCCTATTAAGGAGGGACTGCTGCGTGTGCGTGTGTACGTTCAAAAAGTTGATTTCCTCGGTACACGCACTCACGCAATTTCGGCGTATAAAAAAGAAAAAATGTTTTGTGTGGAATACGACAAAAAAAAAAAAAAAAAAAAAAAAGGTAAAGGGAAACACGTCACCCCTTTGGCGTTTATGCGCATATTTTAAGTACTCGGAAAATACTTATACACAGTGGTGACCAGTGTTTAGCATAGTGTAAGATACACATTTATCTAGATAAATAATTTATTAATATTTTATCTTATCTAGATGGACTAAAAAAAAAAATGTTTATTTGATGAATTATGTCAGTTAAAAAAATTGTGTCACTTTTACTTAAATTATCTAAATAAATAATTTCCCTTTTTTTTTTGATAATTATTATTATAATTAGTAATGTTAACTACCAAAACTAGCAGTATAAATACAAATAATAAGTCAGGTTGACAAATTTATTCTTAAATATATAACAAATAAAAATTTTCTAATCATATCTGTCTAGATAAAAATATATTCAATTATCTTTGTTCAGATATAATTTTTTAGTGATCATTGCTCAACACCGATGATGACCATGTGCGTGTCGTGATGCGAGAAGTGCGTGTGATCCGAAGGACAACCGATAGGATTAAGGAAAATCACGTTCGAAATAAACGAATATTTTCATTGAAAAATCTGAACGGTTGTGACCGCACACGATGGCATATTATTATTATTCGGCTTAAAACGCAAAAGTCGAGGTGTTTTATACCACTAGGTCGAACGATAACCAAATTATGATTTAATAATTATTAGGAAATCGATCGTTCCAGACGATCATAGATCATAATAAAATAATAAAAACAATAAATTATTATCACCACCACCGTCGCCGCCGCTGCAGCAACCAATCGAAGCATTGCAGTCTCGTCAAAACAGCGACAGACCGAAGCAGAAAAAAAAATTATAAAAAATAAAACGTTATATTTAATATTATCAAACCGGTTCTTCTCTTTTCTGTATTATATCAGTCATACGCGCGACAGTCAATCGACTTACATTACACGTGCTAAATATATTATATGCAGTTTCTTTGACGTTAAAATTATTAGGTACAAAACACACAAATATTACATTATGATTTAAACGATAAGTCACCCGCATCAAAGTGTACTAGCAAAAATACTAAATATTAATAATAATTATCGTTGTTTGGGTGTAATGACGACGAATGTACCACATGTGCATAAGAATGACCGGTGAAACGATTCGTGTAGAGAGAGACACGACTCGTTTACAGTAGGGAAAACGATATGTCTTTCGATCGTCAACAAAATAAAGCGCTATCGCAGACTACTATCAATGCTACTACAACACTACTATATATTTTAACAAGGTTAGGCAAGTTACTTTTTTTTTTTATTTTAACTCTTCAATGTTGCTCTAAACAAATGTAAGTTAGGTTCATGCTAAAACTAGTTTAAGTTACAAGTTAACCATAAAAAAAAAAAAAAAAAAAGTAACTGTACTAAGTTAGAAATAATTTACTTTATTTTCCTTTTTTTAATACTTAAAATCCATGTCAATACTTAATTCAAACTTTTGATAAAAGTGTATACAATTATGCAGATAATTGCCAAAGTGTTGAATTTGACATTCTACAAAATTCTGAAACTCGAGTAGGCATAAATAATTTTTATATTAGATTAAAAGTAATTTAACGTGACTACAAAAAAAAAAAAAATAATAACTGATAAATGGAAGCAAATTTGAATCGTTAAGTTAGAAAATTATTTTCAAGAAAAAATTAGCTCGTTAAAAATAACTTACAATTTCTAACTTAGTTTCTCGTTATCGGCCAGTCTTGGTATAATAATATACACTATTTTCAGAATATTTATTCTGAAGTGCGCGACTTTTTGATCTCAAAAGTAATATACATAATTTTGATACTATATAATGATATTATGTTCATATTATATTCACAGTGGAACACATTTCCGTGGCATAAACGAAAACTCATTGTTTTCACCAAGTAAATATCTTTACAGTGCTGCAGCAGAGAGAGGGTGTTTTTTAATTTTCTCTATTTTCCTTGTTATTTATTTATTTATTTTTTTTTTTACATCCTACTCCGCAACAACGGGAACAACATCGTTACACGCCCGTCGGCCGTATTTTTCCCCATCTCTACTCGCTAACTAACTAAAATAATGACAAACGCGGAGGCGGCGGTCGAATTACAATAATTATTATTTATCGTCGGCCGCCGCGGCACAATCGGCGCGTGCATTTGGACATAATTACGTTACGAGGGTCGAAATCGCGCGTCTCGGCGGAGTGTTTTGGTCGCCGATGTGGCTGAGAGAAAAGGTTAAAAAAATGATGAAAAAAAAAAAAACTCACGATTTATTATATAGGTACGCTTGCATACAAAATCCTAAACACCATATCGGAGCACGTTTTCGGAGACGTTAGTGTCGGGCGCACGCGCACCGGTTATAATAACTATTGGTACGTGGCCCCGTAAACGAGTCAGTGCTTATTTAATATAATATATTTTATGGAAAAGAAAAAAAATAAATAAATGAACCACAATTGTATTGTCCGGGCGCGTACGCGTACGTGCCGGCAGCGGCGACGGCGCGATCGTTGTAGTCTTTCGGTCGATCTACCGATTCGACATCCCGCGGCGATATATATTCTTCATTGAAATTACACGCACGAACGCGTTTCCCGGTTTTTGTTCCAGTGGAACGTCGAAAACGGGAATCACAAAATAATAATAAAAATATTCTCTATATTTAATTGAATTAAGTAAGTCACCTTAATTTAATTATTATAAGACGCGTTTATGCGCGTAACCCGTTTTAAATTTTGGTCAATGAATATTAGATCGAATTTAGGACAGGTACACGCGATGACGTCTTATTAGTAGGGGCGGATTTTAAGGCAATATAAATTATATCAAAGACATCTGAAAGAAAATTAATTCTTTTTTCACGATTTAAAATTATTATTTGTTAAAAAAACTTAACCAACGTAGGTAACGTTTGATAACATATCTTCGTTATACCTTTGATTCCATCATATTTTTGCAAGTTCTTATCACATTTTATGGTAAAAATATTCAAAATTGATGGAATAAATTGAAGCAACTATAAGCATTTTTATAAATGAAAATACAAAAATTACGTTTGTCCATTAACGTAGAAATTGAAACACATTCTTGTATACCAATTGTCTCTCTTAGATTTATCCCTAAAAAAATCTCAAAATCCTCTCCCTACTTATTACGATATTTGGTATGAATAATCAGTTCGCTTTTTTTTTTTTTCTGTTCTTAGTTAAGTTTTAAGTTTTTTCCCCCCGCAAAATCAATAATCGAGTCGGTGAAATATCTATTTCTACGTCGGCATAGAAGAGTAAATTCTACCGTTTTTATGTTTTTGAAAAACTTTTTTTTCTAAACAACCTAAATAATCTTACCTTTAGCGTGAGGGCGTACAGGGGCGCGACGAACAGGGCTGCACACAGGAGGACGGCCCGCATCGTTGGTTGCGTCGATGACGATACGAATATACTAGGTATTGTTTACCGCGGAAACGGAGATTATAATATGCGCGAGGAGAGGGGCGGAAACGATTCTCTTTAGTATTTTTTATATTCCGGGTGCGGACGCGGCGAAACGCGAAACGCGGGTAGTTCGCGGGAAAAAAAAAACGGTATTTTATCAATTTATGTTTTTCAGATTATCAAAAATCGTTGCGTTTCGACAACACTGCGACGAAACGCAGTCCTCTGAAACCGGCGGCGAACCGCGCGAACTGGGGTCGTCGGCGGCGATCGTACCCAAAACACAACGGAGAGACTGCTGACGGCGACGTCCGGGCGGTGAATGTCTGTCGCGCGCGTCGTCGTCGTCGTAGCCGGTGGCGGCGGCGGTGGCTGCGTGTGCGTGTGTGCGTGCGTGCGTGCGTGCGCTCGTTGAGTCGTGCGCGCGTGTGCGTGACGACCGGACCAGAAGCGGGGCGGGGCGGGGCGGGTCGGTCGGTCGGGCGGGAGCGGAGTGGCGGTGTGGCAGCGGTAACGGCGATGTGTGCGCGCGCGCGCGCGGGGTAACAACAACGCGACCGATGTGTCGCGATGGTCCGTCGTCGTACGGCGCGGCGCGGAATGTCGTGGAGCGGCGGCGGCGAGTACGCGTGTACGCGCAGGTGCACGACAGCCACCGCCGACGCCGCCGCCGCCGCCGGATCGCGCGCTTACCCCTCGCACGTACCCACCCCTCGAACGACCGACGGCACCGCGCCATCTGTCCGCCGCCGCCGCCGCCGCTCAGATCCTCCGGCCGGACGCGGGACGACGACGACGACTACGACGATAACTTAACAAAAATTAATAATCAGGGCTCATAACTTCTAGCATTTGCATTTGCATTTTTTTTTTTTTTTCGAGAGAGATCCTAGAGCAGTGGTTCCCGACCGGTTGGTAATTCCCCCCTATCACGGGGGGGGGGGAATTAAGATACTGCACAGTGGGAATTCTGAGATGAAGAAATAATGAGCATTTTTTTTTTTTTTTGCTTATTTTGTTAAAAAAATTAATTTTAAATCTGCTTCAATTATTTAAATAATATTTATACTTTATGTTTTATTATTTTTGTTTTTAT
>JAIPRM010002600.1:0-29699 GCA_025469315.1 Stegophylla sp. TES_Ste_2020
TATATTTTTTAGATTATGGTAGATTTAATTATTTAAATAACATAATACTTAAGTAGAAAATATTACATTAATAATAAAAAAAATTACCTACACCTTTAAGCTAAGCTTGTGGTGGTGTAGGGAGTAACAGTATATGTATAACATTTAATTATTTTAATTACTTAAAATAACAAATATTAAACAAACACTGTATTAAAAAAAAAAAATGATAAAAACAATAATAATAATAATAATAATAACAACAATAGATAATAATAGAGAGGCATATATTATATAAATAAGATTAGATTTAAATTAAACACAGATTTAATTCGCTAAATAAAACATTATTAATACATTTTTTTAAATTAATTTTATCATTATATATATATATTTTTTTTTTCACATCAATTGGCAAAGAATTAAAAATGACAGGACCCAGATAATTAATAAACTTTTGACCAAAACTTGTATTATTGAATAAAACTTTAATATTACATAATCTATCTTCCCTTATTGTCTTGTTATTTTGTTTTATTAAGAAAAAGCTAAATTTTTTACATACAAACATTTAAGCAGTTTTTTTGTAGAGCAATTCGTACATTACAATTTCGTATATTACATTATGAATAGGTCAAAATGAAACAATCTTTTTCCTGCGAACCAAGTCCAAAACAAAAATAGGAAAAATATACAATGACTACGATGAACGACCGTTCAAAACTGTCAGTCAATACAACGAAAATACATCATTGAAGTATTTTAAGAGGAACTGCTCACAATCTTAAATTGTAGCTCATATTTTAAATTTATTTTTATTTAATTTTTACTCAATTATTTTAAACTATACAAACATTTATACACAAATTTATAATAAACATATTAATCTTAGAGATTCTTTAGGAGATATTATTTTAAAAGACATTACTGACCAGAGATAATATGAATGGAAGATATTTTTGAAGCAAGTGTTAAGTAAAGTGTAAAGGGTGTGATCAGTTATCTGTGTTCAAAACATCGAGATGCATGAGAAGTACTGGAGCGCGTACTCATAGTATTCCCGCAACGTGTTAATAAAAACGGTCATTCGCCATCGCGTCGGCCGCTGACCCCCACCACTGTACGGCAAGAAGAAACACAATATTATATTCTGTCGGATGCGAATGCGAATCATTTTTTTATGCATCAAATATTGATATTATTTAAATAAAGTTACTAATATTGAACAGTACTACTAATAGGTAATTTGTTAACCCACCACGAGTTACCACGAGTTAATTATAATAATTGACAACTAATTTTAAAATTAAAAAAAAAAGAAAAACAGAAATTCATCGTATATAAGATAGGATATTCGTAGTCAGTGTACTGAATTTTAACGGAACAATAGATCATATTTTCAATTAAACCATCCTAAGCAAAGCTAGTGCAATATCATTAATGTAATATTAAAATAAAATACAGGACAAAAATATTTTTCATAATATTTTTAAATAAATAAGTATTTATTACATATATATAAATTATGTTTTTGAGTTGCGAAAAAGTATAAAAAAGTATAATTTTTCAACTACCTATTATAGATTAAATTTGAACACATTAAAATATTATTTTGAAAAACATAATTAAACTAAATTGATACTTTTTAAAATTTTTTCAAAAATGCTTTATTCATGTATATTGCATAAATTACTTTCTAAAAAAAAAAAACTTGTAAATTCATTTTATGATTATAATTTATTTAATGGTATCCATAAGATTTCTAGAGTCTTACATTATTTGATTCAATAATTTCATTTCAAAAATTTTAAATCAACTGTAAGTCAAAAAACGGGATTAATATGGAACAGACTTGAAATCACGGGACAAAAAACGTTTTGAGAGAAGTTTATCAGGACAACAGGACGCAGAGCCAAAATAAAGGACAATCCTGTATAAAACAGGACGTATGGTCACCCTAATGTAATACATGTTAAATAACAAAAATAAATATTAAAAAAAATTTACTATTTTCAATAGTTTTTCCCGGTTTTTTGAAAAACTATTTGGAATTTCGAAAAATTACTTTTTTGAAGTACAATAATTGGGATGAGTATCCCAATTTAAAATGTTACTAAATGTACTTTTGGACCAGTATATCTACACGAAAAAGTGTGAAATTATTTTTTTATGAAGCTATATTATTATGATTAACCAGTGCTTGAATTGGGGGAAAAAAATAGAAGAGGGACGCTCAAGTCTAAAAAAAAAATTAGGGACTTAGAAAATTATAATGTCTCATATACACCTGTGGGGGGCGTTTTGAAAAATCAACAGGGGTATGATCTAAAATATTTAAAAATAGAAGACTTATTCTGTCCTCCCTACCCCCGGCGTCCTCTCCCAAATCATGCACTGTGATCAACCAAGTAAATAAACAAAAACTTTTATTTATTTTAAATTTTCGTATAGAAATACTTGTCCGAAAGTTTCGATCAGTATCTTTATACAATTGAAATCACACCCAGATGGTACTTTAAAGAGGTAATTTTTCCAATTTCTCAATACTTTTTCCAAAAACGGGGAAACACTGTCGAAAAATTGACAAAAAACGGCAAAATACGCAATTACTGAAATTTTCGTAAAATTGAAAATTACTTTTTGACAACTTCTAAAATAATGCAGCTAGGGACTTGAAATTTTCACCAACCACTAAAAATAGTTACGAGAACATTTTATAAAAATTTCAAAAAGATTTGATCAATTTTGAGTTGAGTACGGCATTTTTAAAATTTCGGATAGAATAGAATAAATAGATAAACAAATAAAGAATTAATTATTAATATACACCGTTAATTAATAAATCGATAAAAACAAGCAAATAAGTAAATATACAAATATATTTACTTATATACTACTGTGCTGCATTTATAAATGTTTAATAATAATATATAATAAATAAGTACAACCAAATGCAGCGCTTGAAATAACCATGGTGCAGAACTTTTTTTAAAACAAAAAGCGTGTACGACTGAACACTATTTCAAAAAAACGCTTTGGTGTACACTTGTGAAAAAAGTGTACACTTTTTTTGTCAAAACGAACAAAAACCTAATATATTTCGTGGATCTGTTCTATGCGCGTGTTATTATTACGAACATAATATAACGACGCGTCCGAAGATTGTGCGGGGGAAAAAACACGATGACGGAAAGTCCGTTGAACTCGGCCTCGTAACTATAATAATAATACGTATAAGCGTATAACAACATCTCGACCTAACCTAGCATACGCGCGTATACCGTGGTATAGTTAAGGTTGTAGCTGGGGGAAGCGAGCGAGCGCCCGGGTCGAAAATCATAGACGGCGAAAATATTTTGAAGAAAAATTTTTAACGAGTTTACAACATTTTTCCAATACAATCAAGCACGGACGGGAAAATAAAATAAAAAAAAAATCGGTGATGGCGACGCACAGGGGAATGACTGGGGTACACAGGTACCGTCGGATCCTCTATCTCAGTGTTGCTCAACCTTTTCACGGTGTCGACCTCCCCCCCGCCCCCAAATTGAATATTAAATTTTTAGCGAACCTTAAATATGTTTATTATATTTGTGTATAGATTACGTACAATTGTAAAATTACAATAGTAATAAATAATAAATGCAAAAAATATCATTTTTAAAGAAACATAATGTATACATTTTGCAGTTTTTGAAACTATAGAAAACCTTTTTTTTTTTTTCTTTTGTTTAACTATATTATGTGTAAAAAAATCAAATATTTAGAATCATTCTTAAATTAATATGGCTTGGTTGTTAGTTAGTCGCTGTTGTTGATCTGAAATAATTTTGTCAATCTTTAGTTTAAAAGAATTTACTCAACAAATTTTTAGTCAGTTTTCCAATTTAATTTATATTATAGTCAAGAGCCCAGAGGGGAAACTTTCATTTCACATTAATTAGTAGTTGACAATGGACTAAATGTTTTTGGTATTTTAGTTTCAGCTAAGTTAACGTACTCATTGTATCTTAACTATAGACTTTAATTTTTAATCAAAATTGACACTCAGTTTTGATGTTTTTATAAATATGTAGTAATATTTAGTCGATTCAATCAATTATACTTAATTTAACAATGATAGCGTATTTTCAACTTGTTTTGCTGTGGATTTATTACTTTTGTATTATTCTATATTGATTTATATGTTGGCTACCCTGAATAATTAGTTGGCAACCACCAAGGGGGTTGCAAACCCCAGGTTGAGAAACACTGCTCTATCTGACACCCTAATCGCGTAAGACCGAGAACCGACTTTGTGTTGTGACCGACATCTACACTTATAAAAAGTAATTAATTATTTATTAATAAGATAATAATTTCAGAGAAGAGAGTGTCTCCCCCCCTGTCCTTTAATTACGCTATTGAGTGAATTCGTAATTCGTATTCTATATGATTAGGTAAAACTGAAAATTTCCATTACAGTGTATACAAAAAAAAACACAAGGTTAAAAATATTTTCAAATTTCTTTATTCAATGTACATCGAATTTTGTTTGATAATTTTATTGAATCTGATCAATATATTAAAATAATAAATAATACAATTTTTTAATTGTTAGAATTATCATTTTAGATTTATCGTTACTGACTAAATGTTATGACTAAAATAAATTTTTTGAAACTATTGTATAAGTATTTAAATATTAGGAAAACTACAGGAAAATTTCGAAATAAATGTGTATTAAGCATGGTATAAACTATAAAATGCAATATATATATCTAAGATTTACCTACATCAATTATTAAAAATAACGTTTTGGGAATAAATCCATCGTCAAATTAAATCAAAATATAATACTGTTATTATTATCATAAATTAATTGAATTGTCTTCAGATGCAATATAACTACAGATTTTTTTAAGAGCATCAGTAATGAATGTCGATTCCAATTAAAAGTTCAATATAAATGTCCCAACTTGGCCAGATATAAAAATCATAAAAAACGTGCTTTCCTTTTTCAACTACTTACTTTTGAGAAATGAAATTCTCCACACTCTCTGCAATACAAATTAAAAATTGGGTACCAGCTAAAAATTTCAACAACTATGGGTGTTTGTATAGAAATTATCAAAACCAAGGACTAACATAGTTATTACAAATGAAAGATTTTTATTAAAAAAAAAAACTACAATATCTATAAATAATATTTATTGTGTAATGATAACCTATGAGCTAATATAAAAAGCATATTTAAGGGTCATTAAAAAAAAAAGTTGATATTCGATTTGGGAGTCACCATAGTAAAAGAGTTGAGAAACATTGGTCTAAACTACATTCATATTTTACAAAGGCATTAAATGAGACTTTTGTTCAACTATATACACTGAAACGCGTTATGAAGAAAATAAAAATTATAAACCTAATTTAATTCAACAGTTATATACTTGTATCAATTATATCTGATAAAAAATAAAATGTAATACAGATATAATGGGGGAAGGGCTATAGCCACTTAGCCCCCTATTACCATACGCACCTGGGATTTTGTAGGCATTTACTTTTCATTCTATTTGTTCTAAACCGAAGCTATGGTTATCTATTAATTCGATATATTCTACTTAGAATAAAGTGCATGAAATATCATTTTGCTTTTTTAGATACTGTTTTATTTTTTTTTTTTTAGTGCTTTTTGACATTTTTTGGGAGCTTTTCTTGCTTTTGATTTTTAGTCAACTCCGAGTAAAATAAGAAATTTTGGTTGCCAGCGAATTTGGAAATTTGTCGAAAACAAAAACTTTGTGTTTAAAATATTCTATACAGTATCTGCGATTTTACAAGGTGTAAGAACTGTTGATATATTATAGAAATAAATTTGTCAATTTATTAAAATATTTTAGCAGATCGTCGACCAATTTTCCTATTAGGAAATATTTTAAAAAATATACATGAATAGTTCAATACAACTCCGACATAATAGAGAAAAATTTCTTATTTCTAGAAAAACACTCAGGCGGAGAGCTAAAATTGAAAGTGAAATCCAACATTAATTTCTAAATTAAAATTACATCTACAAATTCTTAACTAGCTGCCATCGTTAAATTTTTGAATATTTCATACATAATTTATCTCTCATACGTATTTTCATTTATATATTTGTATGTATTTGTTTACTATTGAGAACAGGAAACTAGCAGTAACCCCCCGTTGTTTTAAATTATAAAATAAAATACATATTAGGTATAATCATAAAAAAATTAAATCATAATTAATCATACGTTCAATACGAATTGTGTACCTTGGGTACTTTTTTTTTTTTTTTTTTTTTTTTTTGAGATATTTTGTGCTTTTTTTGATTCATTTTAAGTGCTTTTTATTTACAGTTGCATAGAGCTATAAAATCCCAACTCTGCGCATAAAATACGATCGTTAAAATCTACATTTTATATTCTTATTAATATCAAAAAGGTCATAAAAATAAAGTTTTTATTATTCTGTTGCATATTTTATTTTCATAATACACCATGCATCCCCTGAACTAAGTCTTCGGGCGCATATACAGTGGGTGGAGATTAGAGGTGTACCAGACATAAAATAAATGTGTACCAAGCAAAATTACATTTGACCTATTCAAACGTATAAATAATAAATTTGAACTTTCCCTCCCTAGTGTACATACCTGAAAATGACATAAGCCGGGGGCGAATTTTGAAGTTTCATCCTGGACACAATATTTGGTCACTACATAAATATATATTTTATAGTACCAACAATATAGTAATATAATACGTACATATTATTATTTATTGTAAACACTTGTATTTATTATCGATGGTATCGATAGGGATTCTACGGGTTAAAAATATTTAAAATATGCATGCACAATGCACTTGTTGATTATTATTATTTTCATTAAAATTATATGCAAAATAATAAGAGTCATGTGTCAAATTAAAACAAATCAAAACATTTACCGAGCGATTGAAGACCCTGGTGCAATAACCAGAGATACGTCCATTTTTTTTCCTAATTGGTCAGAAGACATAAAGAACATAAAACTGCCTATAAAATTGGTAAATGGACCAAAACTTCGAAAAAAAAAAAAAAAGATATTATTATTTTTGTTATAATATAATATATATCAATTAAATCCATTAGTATTATATATTTATAAAAAAATAATTATTTTTCAAAATTCCATTTTTGGCGTCGGGTCATAAAAATTATTGAAAAAAAAAAAAAAAACCACTATCGAATGATTCGACAACTAAATACGTCCAATGAATAGTCATAGAATTGAATTTTTAAATTCCCGTTGGGTGGAATAGCGGATACGACCTGATGAATTCGGTACTATTATCCAGAGAAAAGTCTTATTCAAAAAGTATCTGGTTAAAACTTTTGAACAAATATTTTTTACACGAAAAGGTGTAGGTATAAATCAAAAAAAAGGGAAAAAATAAGCTTCTTTCTCAACTCTGAATATAAAATTAATGACATTAATAATTTGTAGGATTAGTAATTATTAATATCATTTTATAAAGTAATGTATTTTTTTTTTTCTCTTATTGTTTGAACGAATAGCGTAATTTTATATTAATTTAAATCTTTAATTTTATCAAATATATGTGCTTAAGAGTGAAATGTTTAGATAATGGTTTATGTTAACTTACAATATATATTTTTCTTTCACTCCTCTGAGCTCCATTACTGAGTGTGTCCCTGTACCACATAGACAATAGACACTGAAATGTATTCGTTCATAATAATATAATCAACATGCAAATGATTTACAAATGACAGATGTTTATTACCTATTCAGTTATTTACACGTGGTGAAGCAAAGAAGTTAGTGGCTTTACAATGATGCTAAATTTTTTCTCTGTAAGCCCCTTTTCGTGTAGTAAAACTTATCCTAACCTAACCTTAACCTAAAACACCATAGGCGTGCGCAGGGGGTACGCAAGGTAAATATGTAACATATTTGGTCTTCAAACTCATTTTCAAATATAAAATTATTGTAATATACTGTGATATGCATAAGTGCATATGCTCCTTGGATTAGCCCCAAACTCATTCAAAACCTCCTCCCAGATTTTTCATAAAATTCATTAGGTTTCATTAGTAACGAGTAACAACTATTTTTTTAAATATTAAACAGTTTGTAAGACATAAGTATTATGTTTAACTATAGATTCTAAGCGGAGTGAAAGAGCTAATGTTTTTACAATAGGCGTGTTTTGACGAACTGATTTTCAGTAAACATACTGTGACAATGGTTACTGAACCAGTAAACTGTTTACTGAACATCAACTCAAAAATGAGCTCGCCATTATAAGCCTAATGATATTTATTTGTTATTTTTAATGTCTTATGAACACACTTTTGAATAGAAAGATTTGCCGAAAAATTTTGACCAGCTACTTCTTAAAACAGAATTTGCTAGATGGTTTTGAGAGGTCATTTTTCGAAATTCTCAGTATTTTTTCCAAAATATAGAGGAAACTACCCTAAATAATTAACATTTAATTTTAGATCTGTATGAAATGTAAGGTGGAATCTGATGAAGAACATTTGTTCTTTTTCTGAGTTCTAATAGCAATTTTTTGAAAATTTTAGATATAAAAAAAAAAAAAAAATCCAAAATCAAAAAGTATTATAACAAATGACGCAGATTCCAACAGTTGTATCAAAGAAAGAAGGGCCTAAATACTTCCAGAAGGCAAAAATATAGACATGAAAATAGGGAAAAATTTACTTAAGATCTATTTGGAGCGTAACGTGGTACTTTGTGTGGTACTGAGTCGTGACTTGTGGACAATAGATGACTCTACTCTATTCGCATTCAAGGCGCGTGGCACTACTACAGGTGTACTCTAAAAATGAGTTGGGCGGATCGAATAAAAACGGTGGAAGAAGTGATTCGCAGAGTAGGAAAGGGAAGTGGTTTCTTAAAATCCCTGAAAATTACAAGAGCTAAACTAATTGGACACGTACTACTATACGGAACGCGACAATCTAATGAGAAGAATAACAGAGGATCCATAAAACCACTTAAATATGCACGAGAGCCAAAAACAGTCGAGGATCGTTAAATATAATTTATGAAATGATCATGCATATCTGCCGTCATTTTCGAGTCGCCCGGATGTCAAATTTTTTCGTTGTAACAAAAATGTTTGTCATAAAATTTGACAGAACATAATGCGTATATAAAACAATACACAACCACAGATGCGTCATCATATTATATTTTATCTTTACAGAAAAACCGCCATAATAAAATTAACCATAAAAAAACGCATAAAAGTAAATACCTGAAATTTCTGAAGATTTGAATCCCAAATCTCCTCCCTTTGTGATGGTAGGTGTGAACATTTATCACACGACATTAATATTTCTCGTAAAAATGTAAATTTTCCACGCTAAGAATTATATTACACGTACACACTGTGTTTTATATGAAAATAAGCCCCGACAACGATTGTTACACGGAGGGAGGGGGGAAGGAGGAGAAATCATCCGCTCATAAAATCGTTACATCACACACACTCTGCAAAACACACTGTGGATGTTGTTACAATACTAACGTTCAAAATTATTATGTTACTGACAAAGTGTTGAATATTACGTATATTATGCATTTCGTAGAAACCCTAGGCACTATTGCACTAATAATGGTAATGGTATTATATTTATTGATTAAATTTTAACGTTATTATTTTAAATTACACTTTGGCCGTGTCTATTCGATTCCTAGGATTTCCGTAAAACGCTAATGCTATATTATGCTAAATTAATAATTTATTATTTTTAAAATGTACTTCAATATTACACTCGTATCGCAGTAGTGCACGCGTAAAGTTTTGAATAAACGTCTATACACGCTTATTATTTCAATGTATTCATAGATTTTTTTAAATAATTTATTCATTTTACGTTCACAACATTCTACATTTTATTTGAGGGGAGGGGGAAATTATAATATTTATAATAATTACTCATAACCATAATTCACCTAATACTTATTGTCATTAAATAATAAATTCTAATTTTGTTTTTGTAGTTTAATTAAACGTAAGAAAAAAAATATATATATTTAAACCGAGTGAAAATGTACCGCGTTAATCGTTAATGGGCTAGGGACTTATAGGAGTTAGCATGTTTTTTCAAAAATTATTCAAAACATAGCTAAGTAATATAGAAATGCGTTTCATAACAGCAGGAGTTGTATGCAGTTCTCTTTAATTTGCATATTTTACATATTTAGCTCTTTTTTCGATACAAGTGCATACTTCATATATTTTTCAAATTTCTAAAGAGATTAAATATTGTTTGATATTTTTATTTGTTTAAATGTAAGCTCAAAAAGAATAAAGATTGAAAAAAAAAAGAAATTTCACAAATAATAGAAGAAGAATTAATACATATTGAAATATATTATACAATATAATTTTTAAATGTTTTGAGATTTTACAGAAAAAATTTATGTTTTATAAGAAAGTATTTGAGCATTTTTGTACATTTTTAGAGCATAAATGCATGTATATTTTAAGCTTTTTTAGAGTTATAAGTTCCTAAACCTATTAATGGAGTATGTTTTTAATTTCGTGAGAATAATGTTCGAAGTATCCAGTTATGTTAGCGAAAAAATATTTAAACGAATCCCCTCATTTATTCAAATCAATATGTATTTAGAATCAATACATATTTTTAGAAAATCTGTAAAAACATATTATCTACTTATAAGTGGAGTTTTCGATAAGATTAAAACAAGTGCGGTTTTCGAAAATTTGGTGATTCGCCCATTATACGTTTTTAAATAATTTTTCTCGCATTACGGTCGATCTTGATTCAAACAAATATTCGTATTATGTTCGTTTTACTACTATGTATAAAACAATATCTGGGAGATCTGACCCCCGCATCCTCCCATTGTTTAGTCCCTTGTAAACGCGCGCTTTTAAATATTCGCGGGACGATGATCAAACGATTCGTTTTCAGACCGCCGCCGCGCCCAAGCGAGTTGCAAAGGGCTGAGTGGTGCGTCGACAAAATAGTTTTGAAAACAACACTAACCGTATCCTGTTGGACGGTTAGTAGTGGCTGAGAGGGAGTAATTATCCCCACTATATACATATAGTGATGACTAAGGCGCAGATTTTTATGCAAATTTCATTTTTTTTTTTTTTTTTTTTTTTTTTTCTGGACGTTCTAAACTATATATAATATCATGTTTTCAAAGCGAAAAATTCGTTTCGTATAACATCAAAATATGTATTATGTATTCATGTGGATATTCTTCGCTTCTCGAGGGGTAGGATACTCTCGATGAGTGTGTTGAATTTTATTGTGGAACGATAAATAATTTTTTCAACAAAAACGATTCGGAACGGAACTTTAATTGATCACACAGAACAATTATATTAACCGTCAGTTTTGTTTCGAATATGTCTAACGATTTAAAAACAGTGTCAGTTGTTTCGTTAACCGTGAGAATGAACGATTTTACGGTGTTTTGAAATCCAAAACTTTTATAATGTTATTAAAAACTAACTGTACTGATTCTTATATTACAGGGATGAAAAATCCATTGCACACGTGACCGAGGTGGCATTTTGAGGAAACGTGAAAAAATTAAAATATTTTTATACTATAATGTAATATGCAATAGGTAAAAATGTTTTGAGCAAATGGATTTTATCGGTCAATAACGATTACGCTATATTATCTGTAGATAAAATTATAAAAGGTATATAGTAGGTATGTAAATTAATTGGAAAGTCAGTAGGTATTACTCTTAATATAATGTAGATATTGAAGTTTCGTTTTTATTTAACATAATATGTGACTTATAGCCCATTTTTTACCATTGTTAAAAAAAATCAAAAATTCAAAACCGCCAAAAAAAAATCTTTGAAAAATCTCGAAAATTCCCACTTTGTAGAATTACTTAGAAGTTACTAAGAGGAAAAAACAATTTTGAAATCTGCTGAATTTTGAATGAATGAGAGCATTTTATTTTTCAAAAAACACAGCAAATTGTAAAATTGTAAGTTTTTTAAACTTTTAAATAGATAACTACTAATAATATGATATTAGATAATGTAGTACACATAACTCGTTAATAGTTTTTGTAATATTTTTGTTTATTTTTATAAATGTTCAAAATTCCCCCCCCCCCAATTGACTGCTATACATAACTCAATTTTATACAACCATAATCTTTGTAGTGAAATCATGTATGTAATTTGCTATGTTTTTTGAAAAATAAAATGCTCTCATTCATTCAAAATTCAACCGATTTCAAAATTGTTTTTTTCCCTGAGTAATTTATATATACAAAGTGGCTATTTTCAAATATTTTTTTTGAATACTCAAAAATTGTTTTTTAGCGGTTTTGAACTGTGGATTTTTTTTAATCATGGTAAAAGATGAACTATAAGTCACATATTATGATAAAAAAACAGAACTTCAATATCTGCATTATATTAGGAGTTATAATAACTTCTGACTTTCCAATTAATTTACATACTGTATAATCAAGGTGGATAGATCCACCTTATATGTTATATTGCGTTTAGTATATTCTCTACATTTGTTGTGAGTAAGCTGCCAAAATAAATATTAACAACAATATTCATCTCAAGGAAGAAAATAAATAACAGTAACAAGGTATTATTGTAATGTTATTTACCTAAACTAACCTTTTTTTTTTATATTAATACATTAATTATACAATAAGTCAAAACGATTTATTTTACAATATTGAATTTTTTTGTGATTTTTGGATTTTTGGCACTTAGTGTTCAAAAAGTTTACCACCCCTGATTATATTATATTATATTATACTTTATATATATATATTGGAAGTGTTTTTATTTCTTTTTAACAGTCATTTGAGCCGTAATTATAGTTTTGTACGCTTGTAAAATATTATTTAGCCAAAATTAAAAAAAATAAGGTGGAAAAAACGAGAGAAATCATTAAAAAAAAAATAATTGTTTAATAACTAAAGAGTTGAATGTTTTATAAGGTTCTGATTAGAAAAATCGTTATTTTACGTGAAAATAAATAGTTTCATGCGAATCTCAACTTTGAACGCTGGCGAAAATTTATTAATATACTACAACTGAGAATTTTTTTATGTAGATAGAAAACATGTAAGAAAAACTTTTGGTAAAAAAAAATATTGAGAGGAATTAAAACTCAAAAGGTTATGCAAATTGAAAAAAAAATCGTCATTTTACGTGAAAAAAAAAAAAACAGTTATTTTGGCAGTATGCACTTACTATGTAAGTATGCGTTTATAATACCATTAAATTAATTAAAATTATGAACGGAATATATAAAATACGTCTAAACGTGAGGATTATCTTTGAATTTATTCACTTGTACCTACGTTGTTCGTTAGACTCAGGCTAAGAGTAATTCGGTCACAAAATCTATCGACTTTCAAAGATAATAGAATTTTTGTTTTCCATTTACCTATATGTACATCTTAGTGAATCATACGATATCGTTCGGAATTCAATTGGCCTGGATTCACCATCTCTCATAGAATACGAGTGGGAACATTTTGTCAATGATTTATTAAACGAAAATATTGTTTGCTCCCGTTTTATTGGCATATTTAAATATTCGCGTTCCTTCGTATTATATTTTTCTCTAGAAACAAAGAGTTAAATTATTTTTTACATTCCTTATCCTCCACACGTTGGACTTTTTTTTAGATTCTGAACGAAGTGAAGAAGCTAGTGTTTTTTTTATCTTTTTTTTTTCTGTGTACAATTTTGCGTATGGAAACACTTGTCCAAAAGTTTCGATCAATAACTTTTTGAAACCGGATTTGCCTCTAAATTGTACTTTAATGAGATCATTTTTTTAATTTCTCAATTTTTAAATTTTTTTTTTTTTGGAAAAATTCACCAAAAATTTGACAAAAACGACTCGGAAACCATCATTTTTCGATCCCAACTATATAAAAATTTAAACATAGATAGAAAATCATATAAGAAAGATTTTGGCTCAAGAAAATTTTGAAAAGTAAAAAAAAAATTTTGGACATTTTTCTAACATTTTTTTTCTCATTTATTTTTTATATTATTAACTTCCCTCGTTCAAAATCGTTTTATTGAAGAAATGATTTACCGTTTCTTACACCCGTCAAGAGAATCCCACCCGTCGTGCGAAGTATGTTCGGTTTTTTTTTTCATCTAGTGCGTTTTAAACATAACGATACGATATTTTTAATAAATAAATAAATAATACTGTATAATTGTATAATAAGCGATGAAGAATTGTATCACTGTATTAGTTCGTCTCGTTATTTTATTTCTTATTGCAACGCTTGTGAAATTACTTTAAAAAGAAAAAAAAAAATACCATTATTTCTTCTTAATATTCCGAAATCAATTATCCGTTTATTATTTCATCAAAAACTAATTACACGTTTGCGTTATAGGTATATGACAATAATAATAATAATAATAATAATAATAATAATACATGTGTATTTGTAAAACAGAAATACGAACGGAACGCGTAATTATTTCAAAAAAAAAAAAAAATTAATTAATTATTTCGTTTGGTGGTGGTGTTGTTTTCATATGACGTATACACGCTGTTGTAATGATATGCTGTATAGTACATACAACTATAATACAAGTGATTATTTTGGCGGGCTTTCATGTGGCAAATTCCAAGTAGTCTAAAACACTGATACCATGACGATTGACGAACAAATGTCTAGCGACGCAAAATAAATCAATACCTATAGCTGTGTGTTTCTCTCTCTCTTCACCTTTCCCGTGAATTGTGAAAACCGTCACGTTTTTATTTTAATAGCAGCGATAAAATGTCACCCGAATCCGAGGTTAAAAAAAAAAAAAAATGTGTACCCAGTTATTTTCCACACTGGATGCAAGTTTAACCGAACATTTCAAAAACTTTAGGTTTGACTTGTATATGTTATTGAGATTTTAAATTATGAAAATCTGTAAGCATAATAATAAATAAAAAACACGTGACAAATCCAGTGACACGACCAAAAGTCCTTACATTTGAAATCAGTACTTCACAACCACAACATTAAAAAAATAGTTGGCACACAATTTTCGCTCTGTCACTATAGTTGTTATTCTGAGATTAAATCATTTTATTTTTTATCAGTGGACCAGTCTTAATATAAAAAATACAAAAAAAATAAAATTTGAAACGAGATTTAATTACATTACGTTTACATATATCTATGTTTAAAACTCATTTTTTCAAGTTTTTTTCACACTCCGAAAATTATTATCAAATTTCAAAAATTATCTTCCTCCCTGTGTACCTACAACATTCAATTTCTAATCTATTATTAAATTGTTTGAGACTTTCATATCACTTATTCTGCATGGAAATTTCGTCACATACGTATGTATGTACGTATAATATTATTAAGTTTATTAAACCAATAACGTCCTTCAACTTCGTTTGAAATCTAAAAGTATTTATGTTTTAAATTTAAAAAAAAAAAAAAAAAAATGGTTTAATTTACACAATGTACATTCTTCTTCAGGTAGGATACCTGTCGTGATGGGTATGTTGAATTTTAAAGAAACGATAAATTATTTCTTTAATAGAACGATTCTAAGCGGGGCTTAAGTTAATATATTATATAAATTAATATTAAGTTATATTAAGTTAATATATTTATATATAATTAACAATTATGTATAAAAATTGTCAGTATAATCAAAAAAAAAAAAAGAAATCTGCCATTATTTGAATCCTAATTCTAAAATTTGAACGCTTGTAAAAAATTATTCTGAGGGCCAACTTCTACAAAAAATTATATTAGGTGTAGAAAAACACGTCAGAAATCTTTCGGTTATAGAAAATATTGGGTGTATAATAAATTTTAAAAGTTATAAAGTTTCGATTAAAAAAAAAACAATAAATAAAAATGACCAATTTCATACAAATTTTACTTTAAACGATTATAAAAACAAAAGCTGATTTACTATTTTCGAGCTTTTTTCAAGTTAATATCAGACATAGGTACATGTGAGTGAAATTATGCTAAGTTTTCAGTTTAAAATATCGAGATCTTAAAATTATGAGATAAAACGTTACAAAACTCAACGTAATTCCAAAATGCTATGTTTATCCCAATAGTGGTAAATTTTTCGAATTTTAGTCCAATTAATTTCGTGAAATGAATGAATTCGATTGTATGAAAATTTTATTTATAAAATATTTTGCCGCTTTTTCTAAATTTTTTGGCAGTTTTTCTTTGTTTTTAGAAAATTTATTGAGAATTTAAAGAATTTACCTCCTTAATGTACCATCTGGTTGTGATTTCTAAACTAATAAAGAATTAATGTATGAAGGTTTTGGGCAAATATTTCTATACGAAAAAGTGTTTCCAAAAGGAGAAAAAAAGAAACATAACTATAGCTCTTTAGCTTCTCACCCAGAACCCAGAATATTTTGGATTATATTGAAACAAGTATATAACATTAATTATATACCAGAAAACTACATAATTCGCATAAATATATGCAATAAGTCAACAATTATAAATGTATCGTTCATTTAACTATTGAATTATAATTGTCACTAATTAACAACCAACCTACCGAACCAATAATTCTACCACAAATCTAATTAAACGTTCCTCGGTCAATAATTACGTATAATTGTCTATAAAAATGAATGCCTTAAATAGATACCTGGAACCAATTAAAACTGAAAATAAGGTTATTTAATAATAATTGTCACATAAAAAGAAACTCAACGTTTAAAATAAATATTATACATGTTTTCCATTGTAATATGAAACACTGCAGTTTAGAAAAGTAAAACAAATCAATTAAAATAAAATCGAGGATAAAACCTTTCTCTTCTTACGACATATAGTACAAAATAACGGAAAGTTGGCAATATCTTTCAGTCATACACCTATACAAATTTAACAAACACTTATACTGATAAATATACACAAGGTGCTTTTTAAAGCATACTCACCACATTTTCGTGTACAATTTAAAACAAAAGTTAACATTTTTTGGAAAAATATATTTTTACCTAAGTGATTTTTCAGTCTTTAGTTTTCTTAAAAGGCAACTTATTATACATTCTATAAAAAAAAACATACATTTTTTCAAATTTAAGATTCTCTTTTTTTACTTAAAGAATATTATGAACATTAATTTCAAAGTTTAAAGTTGTTGCGGAATGGAGGAGCCAGGGTACTCCGCACTTCTACTCCGCTACTCTGAACTGAAAATATATACCAGGGGTGGCCAATATGAATGTGCTCACGAGCCACGTGGATAAATAAAATTATGTCGAGAGCCAAAAATGTCTTTTGAATCCATTTTTAGTTAAGGCACTTCATGGAATAGAACTATTAGAATTATAACGATGTGGTGGTTTTGAAAAGTTTAAGTAGAACTGTCGCTCTATTATGGATTTTCGTCAGTATGTCTCTATTTTAAAGAATCCGAAAATCAATAACTGTGTACTGAATTTAAAATCAATTTTTGCAATGACATATTATTCTTGTGAATCACTTTGTTGACCAGTGAAAATAATTAAATCTAAACACCATTCAAATATTTAACTAAACATCATCTTAAAGAATAACTTCGAGCCAATCTCACATCAATAAAAACCCAGATCTTAAGCGACTTAAGCTCACGAAAATAAAGTATATCAAAAAAATACATCAATTCTAAAATAATAAATATCAGTTTATACAATGAAAAATTTTATTTTGTTTTTAAAATTCTATTTTCACACACTTAAGGCGGTATAATTGTTTAACATAAAAAAAAAAAAACTGTGATAGATAAAAAAAAATGCAATATTATTAAAACAAGATAATCGTTGTTTTAGGAAACGAAATTCGAGCCACATATACAACCACGACGAGAGCCGCATGCAGCTCGCGAGCAATAATTTAGCCACCCCTGATATATATACACCATCTCATGAAAGTTTAATTTCTTTGCCAGCAGTTTCAATGCCTTGTCTTGCAAGTATCGGAAAATGACCTTTTTCCGTTAGGCGAAAAGACTTTCTTTTAAATCAAACTATCTCATTTTGTCTAATACGTATATCAATCACTAATATGTGGGTTTCTTCAATGGTGTTTTATAAACGTGTCTGACCCTGGAACACACACACACATGGTATACATCACACCTACAATGGGACGACTTCGAGTTGGTTCCCTTTTGTCGAATTGGTTCCCGAGTTGTCTACAGGTAACATACGAATTGGTTCCCGCAAGATTTCATGGTAATACAACCATGTTAAATTAAATTTTCAAATTTTCAAATGATATAATCAACCAGCAACAATTTCCTTCTCATATAAGAAATATTTTAATAATAAAAAATAATATTTCCCTATTTATGACCTATCAGTAGATTCTGTGCGTGTTTTGGCACTCGTCACTTCGCTCTGCTTCATCTATATACACCCCTAGACTTTTTGTACAACGTGGGGATATTTTGGTAATGAAACGCCAAAATTTTCACAAGTATAACGTTCAATAATTCCCCTATAGTTCTTTTTGGAATCTGTTTTTGATTCAATTTTATACGGGAACCAATTCGTACACTTTATTTGACCCGGGAACCAATTCCGCGTTTTCCCTACAATGTTGCACCTCTTATAGATTTTCCGGCGCACCCGAATTGCCCCTCCCAAATCCAAGTAGTACCTACACCCCCTTCTAAACGAATTGCCTCCAGGGTTTTTTCAGAGGCAATTCGAATACCCGTATATGTATGTACTCGATTCAATCAATCATCGATATTGATATTTTTTTTACATACCGAGTGGAGTGAAGAAGTTAGTGTTTTTACAATGATATTTATTGTTTATTATTATTATTTTTTTTTCTATAAACACTTTTTTGTATGGAAATACTTGTTCAAAAATATTGACCAATAACTTTTTGTATCAAAATTTCCCCCCAGATGGTACTTTTGAGAGGTCATTTTTCGAATTTCTCAATAGTTTTCTCAGACTATAGAAAAAAAAAAATACACAAGATTTGACAAAAAAGACTCGGGGATACTATCCTTTTTTAATCCAAACTTTCTGAAAATTAAAAAATAGATAGATAATAATATGAAAAATGTTTTGGTACAAGAAAATTTTGAAAATTAAAAAAAAAAACATTTTTGGAAATTTCTTCTTTTTTTCCTGTTCTTGGTTAATATTGGGGTATTAAACTGGCCAAGTACAAAATAATAATTATAATTCTTAATAATTCCAAATAATTTTTCAATGACAATTATTTTTACTTTTCGTAAATTAGCGCATAATATTGTAATAATATACGAAGCAAAGGCAAAAATATCACACAATAATAAGAACAAAAAAAAAAAAAATTTAATTTCGGCATTTACTAACACTAATTAGCGGTTGTTTATCCTAAAACTTACCAAAATATCTTGTTTGTAAAAGTCCGTACTACAAAAATCACTTGAAGTGTGACCAAACTATTTTGTATATCTTAGGTTTTAATGTAATCAATCGATCTGGGGCGTAGCCAGGGGGGTGGCTGAGGGAGGCTGCAACCCCTCCCGAAATTTCAGAAAATCTTAAATTATTATATAATTAATTATAAATAATATAAAATATGGGATATGGTAGGTAGCTGGTAGTTGTTGAAAAAAGTAATAAGTGATAAGATCAGAAGGGATAAAAAATATTTGATGAAGATATAATTTAAAACTGTTTATAAATTTTAAAAAGTACTTAATATAATTGTATAGATACACAATTCATCGTCTTAGTCGTTTTATTATTTATTCTGTGTTGTTTTCTACAACGGATGAATACAAATGATATGAACAAGAGGGGAAATTTTAAGTAAACAAACAAAATATAAAAAGGAAAGGTCATATGATCATATAAAATACATTTTTAGGTTTTAGTTGTAATTCCTATTCAGATAAACTGGCGACTATAATGAGAAAAAAACTAATGAAAAATATATTTTTATCATTTCCTTTAGAGAGAAAATCAATTTTTGTGAACGGGAAGGGGGAAGGCGATTGTCCTTGTATCCACAACTAGTATCTTGAACCATAGGCGCAATTAAGGAGGACTTAAGAGGTTCAGCTACCCTTAAAAAATCACTCAGATCCTCCCCCTATATTTTTTGAAAATTGCTGAAGGTTGGCACGTTTAAGTATCTTAACTGTTTGGCCTTTGGAGAACTAAATCAATCAAATAAACATGTTAGCCCGTATAAAATTAATCCTAATTGGTCCCCGAAAAAAATTCCTGGCTGCGCCACTGCAATCGATTAATGTCCGAATTTCAAACATTTCCCGACGACATCAGCTAGTGAAACTTAGAATTTATCCGGTAAATATTGCGTGTCAACATATAGATTTATTATTTGGTCTTTTATCGGAAGCAAAATTCAAGTGAACAGTACGTCATTTTAAACCGGGAAGCTATATTCGATTAACCACTGTTTGAGAAAATATATCCGGGAAGCAATTCAAGGAATTAACGGGAGTAAAAATTAGTGTGCCCAGATTTTTGCGTGGAATTTTAAAAACTCAGCACACTCAATCGTAATAGTCGAAAAAGTATCGACAATAAAAGAAGAATTTCAACCCTCGAGTATGATACAAATTAACGTAAGAGTTTTCAACACCACTTCCACACCTGCACGCCGCCGTGTCTATAAAAAAAAAGACGCGATGAAAAAGTTTTTATAGGGTGAAATGAAACCCTTCGACAGCCGCACAGTTCCGCGTGAATGTCACTCGAGTTGACAAAAGTTAATTGCCCACCCCCCCCCCCTCGCCACGTCATAGCATACCTTCAACCTACTATTATTTTTTCCACAATAAGAAATAACTATTGTTGCTTTTGCGACTTTTTCCATCGTTTGGATTTGTTGCCGAATATAGTATAAATTCGATTTATACAAACACGAATTAAAGTTTAAAAAATGTTCGAGAAACTTTTTGCCATTATCTAGTACTTTTTTTTTTTATATTTTTTTGACTCTCCTCCCGTCTTCTATAATCGGTGATCATTGGAATTTGAGAACTTTTATTGTACGGTACGATAATAAATAAAGTATATTCATATTTTTATTAAAAAAAAAATAGTTTAAATAAAAAGTTTTAAAGTATCAATGAAATTAAACTTGTTTGTTTCTGAAAAACTAAGAAAATGAAAATAATCACCATTTAATTAAAATTCGTATTTTTTAATTAATTTTTTTTTTATTTTATTATTCAAATATTTATTTACAATTTGTATTATTTAGACAATAAGAAAATTTGATGATACAGAGAAGTTTGCCTTGAATGACGTAGACTGTAGAGGAATTACCCATTGGCCACACCTCGTTTATATTTTCTTAACCGATATAAAACAATAATTTTCATAATCTTAATAGTAAAATATTATTATGACGTACTTTTTTCACAATTTATACTAAACATATTTTTTTGTAAAATTTTCCAAGTTTCCATGGGTGGTTTGTCTTAAGAAAACATTTTTAATAAACTATTTGTTCAGGAAATAATCAGTTTTAAAATGGATTCTATTATAACATTTTTCATAATATTAAAATTTAAGAAAATATACGTCAAAAAACTAAAATTTTGACTTTTTCAGAAAACTTTGAAGTTGAAGAGCGCCCTGATAATTAGGTTAAATCAAGCTTAAATTTAACTTACCTTTTACCAGCCTGCACTCCTCATAATTTTGAACTTAAAAATAACGAGCACCCTAATATGTATAATATGATATAGTCAGGATTGCAAAGGTAGATGTTTGATGGTTGAATATGATCAAGAGATGATCAAGGATGAACAAGGTCAGAAAATATTTTGAAATGTTTTTTTTTTTTTACCTATTCAATTGTATAGTGATTTTATTTTTTTTCCCCTGAAAGTCCACACGCTTATACAGGCATTAGCTAGGTGAATAACTAATAAATAAGTTCAAAATAAAAATATATAGTCATATGTTAAGTTTTTAGCTTATCGACTAGAAAGACCTCAAAAGATGTGCCCCCGAACATTCACATTTTAGCCCGAGGAAATCTTTGTTATTTATGATAATACTGCGTTTCAACTAAATATTCAGCCCAAGTCTGTGTGTAACATACACATGAGTTAATATATTATTATACGAGAAAGAGGGAGAGCCGCATAACATAACACAATTAGAATATTACACGGGAATGTACCTAAATGTTATTATTTTATCAAACGATTATTTTTAATTATTTCATGCATTTCGTGGCACTACAAAAGGGAACAACAACTTGGATGCTCAATTTGCAATGAAGAAACCCTCAGAATTAAAAAATTATCTTATGCGTAAATATTAATGTTTAATAATTTAATTTACATTTCAGATTCTGAGCGAAGCAAAAAATGTATTAATTTCTCAACAATGATTTATTTATTTATTTTTTGTGGGCACTTAACGAGATTTTATCAATTATTAATACAACTATGCAGATTTTGACCACTTTTAGGCTATTTTTGAATGTTTTATTGTATAAAATGTGAATTAAGACTTAAAAATTTAGTAAAAGAGTGATTTATAATATCGACATATTTTTCTTACAGTACTGAAAAAAAATCACAAAAATCGTATGTCCACATTTAATTATTTATTTACAAGCGATATAAGTTTGAATTTTGCCTAAAATTATTATTTTAAGATATTTTTTGTAAATTTTAACTTATTTTTCTATATTTATCGAACGGCTTAAAGATACCTCCAAATGGCTGTCTTATCCCTAATCAGTGGCGTATTTAAGAAATTTTCCTAAGAGGAGTCCAAAACTTTTTGCCAACACAATGCCGTTAGGGGCTTCTCTCCTACAATTCCCAACAACACATTATAAGTCTTAAGTCTAAAATAGAAATTGTATTAATTACATTTCATGAAAATTAACATTTTTGAAGTTCATAATTACTTCTTTTTGATAGTATAATATGCGATTGCAGATAAAATTATGTTACAACATTAATAATATAAATTCTAATTTTAGAAATAAGCTTAAACAAATGTATTTATTGAGACTTCGTTTCAGAAAATTTTACGGCTGGTAGAAATCAATTTCTGAAAAAAAAAAAATATTGAGCACATTATACCTAAACTAAAAATTGAATGATGTTTTCATAAAAAAAAATCGTTGTTTTACACCAAAATTAACAGTTTTATATAGATGTTTGAAGGGTTGTTAGGCGTACTGTTAAATAACAACTATTTTATCATTTAATGGATAATAATATATGTCCAACGTAAGTTGTATGAAATTTTCACCTCATTCCCAAAAGTGGTTAAATTTGTTATAAGGCTGTAGTATTATGTCATTATTGTTAATAAGAGTGAATATTTAAATTATATAGTTTTAAAATTACTATTAAATTATTAAAATAAATTTTATGTATCGAGTTTATGACATATTTTGACGTTTTAAGTATTTTTATTTAAATTTGAAGTTTTTCTTTTTCTGCATTTTGGAATAACTATTGAGAATTTCAATAAATTCCTTCTCTAAAATATTTAACTAGAGCCTGTTTCTGATCGAAACTTTTGAAAAACTCATTCTACAAAAGTGTACACTGAAAAAAAAAATTAACATAATAAAAATAATATTTAACATGTTATTGTTAGTAGATAATTGATATCAACAGAGTTAATGGGAGGGGTCTGGACCCCATGGACCCCTCCCATGAATACTCAACTGCCTCTCATCATACCCACCCTCTTCTACTATAATTTTGTTCGATTGTAAATATTTTACTTATTCATTGCGTAGCCCAAATACTGATTATAAATAAACGTTTATTAGAAAAGAAAAGTTTCGTAAACTTTATTTCTTACTGCGGCCCGCATTTTAAGTTTGAATCAGAAATTCAAATTACTATAATTACAAAAACAACGTACCAATTATTTCTTGCTATTATTTCCAGTGATTCGTAATAACATCGGTTTTCACAACTGAACATTTAATAAAAACTCTTTCGTACGTAACAAAGTTCCTAGCTAAATTTATATTTTTATAAAAATTAAATTAGTCAAATCAGTGGTGGTGAGAACTTTTTTTTTACGATTGAAACAAGACACCGTTTACAAATTTTATTTGAAGAGACAAGTATTTTTGCAAATTCTTATTATATTTCAAATAAATATATATGTTTAATAATTGTATAAATGAAAACTACTCCTATAAAAAATCTTAAAGATTATTACTAATTCAACTAATGGATATTTTTATAACTTTAAACTACCTGTCAACATTTGATTGATTTTTTTCGGTTTTAAATGATTAAAGTCTTAGGTTTATTTGGACAAAGTTGACTAATAAGTAATACACCATCATCACTTGCAACATTAACGCAAATAATACGTATGTGTGAGTGAAGATAAAAGTTTTGGAATTATTTAACTTGTTGTAAACAGTCCCGTCGTCAATTTCAATATCAACGTCCCAATAAAATTATTCGAACATTATTTATTTTTTTAGCTACTTGAAGAATATCTTTACTTGTTAACAATTTCATCAATATCAGTATTCAATTAATAATTTATGTATCTTTCACGAGGGATCAACATCAAACAATCAAACCTTTTTCGGCACATGCTATGTTTAATTTTGTTTAATTATTGTTTATTAAATAAGCTAATTATGCTATTATGACTAGCACAATATTTAAATTGCTCAAGTGGCGGAAGTAAAGTCTAACATAATTTAAAAGTTGTCTAACAAATTGAGCTCCTTACTTTGAGTTAAAAGAAAAGTTTTAACAAACTTTTGTACTGCTGGAGTGAAGTTAGTAGCGTGCACCGCAAAAATTAAAATTGCTCTGAAAATAAAGTCTAACAAACTTTGAAAATTGTCTATCATTGTCTCTAAAAACTTACTAACAAATTTGTTGCAAGGGTATTAGGTTTATAAAATTATTTACTGCTAATGTTGTGCCAAGTTCACATAGGTTAGATTGAACCCGGCCGAAACGGAATTATATTAAAGCCAAATATAATATATTATGACGTTATCTGACCTTATCAATAATTAATATAATTACTTCAATAAATCGATTTCAGCAGTTTTATTGTTATCAAATCTAAACTTAAATATAAAATACCAACAAAATACTTTCTAGGCACACTTTTAGGTACTTTGGGCTGTGAAACAATTGTCTTACAATAACCCTCTCATGTAGCCATCGAGTCAAACGCAAATACAGCATATTGACTATTGTCAACGTTTTATGTGTTTACAAAATGTCAAGGGGGATTTAAATATACTTACGCGAAAATCCATCATTCGAATGATGATCGGTGTACTGGGTTAGGGTTACCGGATTCAATACATCGAAATTTCACTTATTTAGAAATTATAGGTAAATGTTAAAAAAAATCACCTCCACTGGTAAATATTCGTGATAATAATATTTTCACAAAGTTAAAATTCGGTATTATAACAATAATTGCAAAAATTTAATATCTTCGACATTTCAGTATTTTGGTATTTTGTCCAATATAAATTTTCTCGGACATTGAAACGTTTAATCGGAAATCAATGGTATCCCAGCGAATTCAGCACTTGCAGCAACCCTGTATATAAGTGGAGGGGGGGTCATGAACGTAACTAGGTCTTGATGAGAAAGAGAGTTGAAGTATCAGACTTTTTCGATACGGAAATACACGAATGCAAATAACCACAACAGTAAAAACAAAAAATAGAAAAAGACATGCTAGTACCAACAGTTCATTTTGAAAATTTGAAAGTAAATTTATCCTATAATTTTTCAAAAAGTATCAAGGTTTTTAAAAAATTATCATTTTCAAAATTTAACAGTTTAATTTAATAAACCAAAATATTTTAATAAATAGATAATGCATATATTTAAGTACCTAACTGTGGTATCAAAAAAGTAAAGTATAGACAAGAAGGCCGAACATATTTCGCACCACGGATATTTTTAACTTCTCCGGTCAGATACACTTGATGGGTGTGTAGAATTTCAAAGAAAACATAAATCATTTCTTCAATTAGACGATTCTGAACGAAGGAAGTTAATAATCTAAAGAACAATAATAGTCGTCATTTTTATCACACCCACCAAGAGTATCTGCCCCGAAGAGCGAAGAATATCTGTGGAGCAAAGCATGTCCAACTTCCTTGTCTATACTTTACTTTACTTTTTTTTATCTAATAAATAAAGAAAGGAAAAATAAATTTAATGAGAAAAAAAATGTTAGAATTTTTTTTTAACGTTTTCAAAATTTTTCTGCGTCAAAATGTTTCTCATATTATCTATGTCTATCTATGTTTAAATTTTCATAAAGTTTGAATCAAAAAGTTATGGTTTCCGAGTCTTTTTGTTATATTTTGGGTAGTTTTTCCCCCTTTAAAAAAAATTGAAGAATTAAGAAATTCTAAAAATGACTTCTTTAAAATACCAACTAGAGACAAACCCGATTTCAAAAAGTAGCTGATCGAAAATTTTGGACAAGCATTTCCAAACGAAAAAATATTTATAGAAAAAAAAATAATAAACATCATTGTAAAAACACTAGCTTCATCATTTCGTTCAGAATCCAATAATTATTAAAATTATGTTGCCATTAATAGCTTGTTTAAAAAGTTTGAACTTACTAATAGACTTTATTTAATAAAATCTGTAAATATTTGTCCACAGTTAGGTTATTGCCGAATAAAAAATTAGCATTTTGGACTTATCGGTGAACTTGATGTCTAAAAGTGAATATATTTAGAGTCATTAAATCTAATAGGTATATTATCTAATATTATAATATTTCTTGGTTATTCTAATTCCTATAGAGCAAGGGTAGCGAACCTATTGCACACGTGCCAAAGTTGGCACGTAAATTGAATTTTAGTGGACGCAGTAAAAATGTTAATAAACTTTTTTTAATATATAAATACAATATAAAAAGTTATTTCACGTTATTTTATTTCGGTTTGATTGTTTATTTGGTTATTATAGAAAATTTGACAGCAACCAATTAATTTGTGGAATAATATGGTAACCATGGTAACACAATAGCCAATAAATGTTTATTTTTTAATTAAACATATTTATTTTTAACGTTGGTAACCACCGTAACGAAAGCTCCGCTCAGAATTGTTTGATTAAATAATTGTTTTTTTAAATTCAAAGCACCCACTAAGAAAATTCCACCTAAGGAATAAAGAATACCCATGGTGCAAAGTATACCTATTCGGCTTTTTTTGCTTGTTACACCTAAAATGTATATAAAAAAGCTCATATATTTTTTTTTGGGGGGAGGGGCGGCATGCAAATAATTTTAATATCTTTGATTGCAAAATTTTGGCACTATACCTAAAAAAACTATAGAGTATATAAATAAGACTTTCTAAAGTAGTGTAGGCGATAGCGTCCACTTATGGATACTGGTGGCTTTCAGGGGGGGGGGAGGTTGGCTGAATTAAAAGTATTGGAAATATAAATGTTTACTTAATAAACAAAAAATAAATATTCACCTACCTACTACTCGTACATTATTTATTTTCTTTTTCCTACCCTATTACTGACGGAAATAGGATAAAACATTTAGTGGTAACGGAGGCCGACATACAGTACATATAGTATTAACCTTATATAATTTATGAAAATCTGATGGCTTTTTTTTTTTTTCACTTACATATTTGCTTATTTATATACAATGTCATGTATTAACAAACTTATTAATGGTTTAAATTAGTTTAAAAATTTAATAGAAACCTTTGTTTTAACAAAAATTAAAATGAAGCTAAATGTGATAAAGTCGAGGATAAAGTTGATATGGTCTCGTTAAAAAGATTTATTTGAAATATAAGTATTAGGTACCTATTTAAAAAATAGGATATATCACGTTTCAAAATTATAATTTCAATAGCTGTTTTTAAGATTTTTGTGGCGCCAAAAATTTTTGAATTTCAAAGGGAGTTGGAATAAATTTGAGAACCTGTGATGTAAATAGTAGATCTGTTGATTGGCATAAATCATAAAGTTTTCCCACAGTTTTGTTTTCGATGAAAGTGTTTTTCTTTCCAGGAAACAAATAATAAATATAATATTTTTGAAATAATTGTTTAGCGAGAAGAAATCATCACACATAATGTGAGAAGACTTTGAAATGTATTTTAAGCTCCCCCCCCCTCAAGATTATAGGCACAGTTAGGGGGACAATCCCCCTCAACCTTCAAATATACTCATGACCCTCCCAGATTTTTTGAAATCAATCAAATAATCATGTTAGCCCCCCAACTCCACCTTCAAATTTTTTTCATCCCAGTTGCGCCAACTCGCTAAGCCCCTACACGCCTAAACGGACTTACCATTCGAGACTGAGATATCTCTCGCCGCAACAGTGCAGGGTCTTGAACGAGTTCAGGGTCCCGTACTCGGTGGTACTCAGTTCCTTGGTAAATTGAACGTCGGAGAAATGTCGCTGCTCCCGCTGCTGTTGTTGTCGCGCGGTCGTCGTTTCGTCGTCGTCGTCGTTGCTGCTGCTCCGGTCGCGGAACAAATGGTCGTCGCAATACGCGGCCGAACTGGCGCGGGGTATGGCGACCACCACAAAGGTCGTCGTCACTAAGAGCGGCAGACAAACGGACATTTTTGCGGTTGAAAGAAAAAAAAAAAAACGAAAACGAAAACAAAAAAAAAAAATACACGCACGACACGCACGTCGTGAGCCCCGTCGGACTTTGTGCGCGCGCTTTTCAAAAATTTCGACGATTGTAACGGACACGGCGCGGCGCGCAACGAGGACGGACGAGAGCAGCGAGGAAGGTCGTGGTGAACGACGGTGATAACAGGAGTGGTCTGTGACGACGAGTGACGCGAAGCGGCGCGCGTCAACGACGATGCGACCACCACTTTACTCTCTGCCCAGCGCGCCATGAGTACCGAGTGGAGGGGGGGTCCCGAGAACTGCGAACGGCGCGCGCACGTCACCGTCGTCGTTGAAGTTCCACTGAAATAGCCGCCGCCGCCGCCGCCGCCGTTGCCGCCGACCACCCAGTCATCCGTCGTTTCCCGTGATCGCGCACACACAATATTATTGCGTATTTTTATCGATGAGCTACCCCGCCGCCGCCGCCGCCGCCGTCGACTTCATCACACTATCGTGTCACGTGTATAATATACTCTCACTCACCTACACACACCACGACTCACATGGGGTTTTTGTGTGCACATGACTGAAGGCGACGACGACGACGATGACGACTTGTTGTTTCTCCTCAGCTAACGATCCACTTTCGGCCGACGACGACGGTTCGCCGAAAGTTTTGCCGCCGCCGCCGCCGCCACCGAGTTTTACGTCATTCGGCTGCTGCACTCTCGATGCGGGATCATTTTTTTCTTTTTTATGAACTCTTAGGCCCCGGTACGAAACGAAATTTCGGGCCTTCTTGGGAAAAAAACTAGCATCTTACATACCTATTTATTTTCAGTTTTTATTAAAATCAAATCGCGTTATTATTCATATTGCATATTTTTATTAGTAGGGCCCGCAACTTGATGACCTAAAAATATGTAAAAAATGCACTAAAAAAATTCATAAAATGACATAAAAAAGCCGGACATACTTCGCACGATGGGTGTACTTCGCACGACGGGTGGTATTCTCTTGACGGGCGTGTTAAATTTTAAAGAAACGATAAATCATTTCTTCAGTAAAACGATTCTGAACAAAGG
>JAIPRM010002601.1:0-29694 GCA_025469315.1 Stegophylla sp. TES_Ste_2020
ATTTTGGTTTGTTTTTTTTAAAAAAAAAAAAAAACATTGAAGAATAAAGAAATCCAAAAAATGACCTCTCTAAAGTACAATCTAGAGGTGAATCGGGTTTCAAAAAGTTATTGATCGAAACTTTTGGATAAGTATTTCTATACGAAAAGTTGTACAAAGAAAAAAAAATAATGAAAAAATAAAAAATAAACATCATTGTAAAAACACTAGCTTCTTCACTTCGCTCAGAATCTAAAAATTAAAAAACCTATGATGTAAATAGGTATATAAAGATAAAATAAATAAATAAAATCAATGTATAGTTATTACACTGTATATTAAATAACAATATAAATAGGTATATAAATAAATTGAGTGAATAAAAATAAACTTTTTAAATTGTCTTATTATAATTGTTTTTCTTTAACGACCGGTTTTGATTTTAAAAATCATCACCAGGCTAAGTTTATTTTTATTTATTTATTTTATTATTTATTATGTAGTGTACACACACACACACACACCCACACACGCAAATATATATATATATAGTATACATTGATTTTATATATTATTTATCTATTTATTTTATTTTATCTTCATATTCCTAAATAATATCATAGATTTTTTTTAATAATAATATTAATAAATATGTATCTCAATTTCTTCAAATACTATAAAATTCAAAAATTGATTTGTCTTGAAATATAGCACTAAATGAGATAAAAACAGTGACACTACTTAATAATGTCTACAATCATTATTGAGACAGTGACGGACATTTGACACAATCATTATTGTGTATAGTTAACTAAAACTCGTTTATTTATTTATTATACAATAATATAATGTAAATAATGTAAACAATATTAAATATTGGATTAACGCCGAACGCTTTTTACAATGGTGAAAAAGAAAGTACATTTTATAAGGTGATAACAGAAAAATAAAACAAATACAATAAGAAGAGAGAAAATGGAAAAAAGAATTACAATAATAATTATAATAATGAAATAAGATAAAACATATAAGTGCACAGATAGATAAATATAAAGTAATCAGATAACCCGGTGTAATTAAATAAAAAAAGAAGGTGACTCATTAGCAATGTGCATTAGACGGGATTATTGGAGAGTTTGATCGAAGAAATGATTTATAATTACTATGTAATTAATTAAAATTTAAATTATCCAACAAGCAAGAGTAACCCACTTATGCAGCGGACGGATGCCTATTGGGTGCAGTACGTTCGGGTTTTTTTTTTTTTTTAATGATATAAAAATTGGAATTTAAACGTCAAGTGAAAAATATGTGCTACACTGCAGAATTTTTGATAACCAATAATTATTTTTCTGCCGTTATTTAAAACACGAACTGATATTAAATGCATTAAATAAAATAATGATAACGAGATATCAAAATATCGATATTGACACGAGTTTAACATATTTTTATTAATATCGAACGACTGGCAGGATAAATGTTACGCGCCGAATCGATCACTCTGTATGCAGCGCACAATTGTATAATAATGTTTACTGTATATATATATATATATTATATGTATAGCACGTGCTACGAAATTGCTAATAATGACCGTTAACTTATTTAGGAGCAAGACTTCAAGGCCCTCCGGCGCGAGCCTGTTTGCGGTCACGATATACACCTATATAATACGGTGTAAAGGGGTACTCTTATTATTATTATTAATTCATTCTTAGGTATACTGGGGAAAATTAACTCGGGCAAACTATATATATATATATATATATATATACCACTCCTTCACCCGCCGTCACTACTTCTGCTGCATCACGTTGTTATCTACGAGAGGAGAAGATTTAATTGTTGGTCAAAACGAATCGCCCGTCAACTATCAAAAAAGCCCAATGAAGGGGGTACTTTATTTGTGGACGATAAGGAAAAAATAAAATTGTGTCGTCGGGTGGGTTTCTCTTGATGGGTGTATTGAATTTTAAAGAAACGATAAAAATCATTTCTTCTATAAAACGATTCTGAACGAAGAAAATTTAATAAATGTGGAAAAAAATGTTAGAAAAATTTCCAAAATTTTCTTGCGTTCAAAATCTTTCTTATATTATTTTCTATCTATGTTTAAATGTTCACATAGTTCGGATCAAAAAATGATGGTTTCCGAGTCGTTTTTGTCAAATTTTGAGTAGTTTTTTCTAAAAAAAAAATTGAAGAATTGAGAAATTCAAAAAATGACCTTTATAATGTACTGTCTAGAGGTGAATCCGGTTTCAAAAAAATGCTGATCGAAACTTTTGGACAAGTATTTCTATACCAAAAGTCGTACACAGAATTAAAAATAAAATTCCATTGTAAGAACACTAGCTTCTTCACTTCGTTCAGAATGTAAAATGATAAAAAAAAAAATGCGTATTTTTTAAGTCACGCCGCTTACAAAATGAAATATTATCGTCGAACGCCCACCAGAGATAATAATAATAATAATAATAATAATAATAATAATAATAATAATAACAATAATAATGTCATCGCGTTATTTTTATATACTCTCCGCGACGCGATTGTACGCGCGTAGTACGCACACATCCTCGACGTATTATAATAATAATAATAATAATAATTATTATTTCCGGAGAGCGGCGCCGAAAGCACTTTATATTATGAAAAAAAAAAAATTACACGAATCTTTTTTAAATCGGTCAAAGAGATATCTCTCGTCGTCGTTTCAATAATAACATCGTTCCGGCGGATTCTCGTTCAACGAACGATGCCAAGAAAAACCTGCTCGACTGTATTTCGTCCTCTCTCTCTCTCTCTCAATCTCGGAACGGGTGGCGCGTGTGATATACCTACGTATATATATATATATAAATTTTTTTATACATTGATATTGTAACGGTCCAAAAAAAAAAAAAATGCGTTTATGACCTAAAAACAACAAGAACGTCTCGGAAATTCGTTAAACTACTCGTAATATTCAAATTCAATAGTTATTTTTAGATTATGATTGGACCGAGGATGCTAGTGTTTTTTCTTTTACACTGATGTTTATTTTGATATTCTTTCCTATAAACAATGTTTTGAAATATTCCCTTAAAAGTTTCGAGCAGAAACAAAATCAAAATTTACCTTTTGATAGATTTTTTTTTTTTTTGAGAGTGAGAGAGAGAGCTAATTTTTCGAAATTCTCAACTGTTTTCCCGAATTAGGGAAAAACTGCACAAAATTTATTAAAAACGATTTTAAAACTCTTTTTTTTTTTTTTTCATCCAAACCTTATGCAAATTTACAAATAGACCATAAAAGATAATAATATAACAAAGATGTTTGCGGAAAAATTTCAAATCTAAAAAATACTTTTTTCCTTATTTTTTTCTATCTCAGTTAATATTGTGGCATAAAACAGCCACTTTAAACAATTTTTTTTTTTTTTAATAATAATATATTTTACAATTTAAACGTGAAATAATTATCTTATATTAACTGAGGCTATACTCGAAATCGATTTATTGATAAAATTATTTATTATTCCTTTGAAGTTTAGCACATTCATCAATCGTACCCGAGGAGCGAAAATACTCAAAAGTATGCCCGGATTGAAAAACACATCCAAATGTTTCGATCAGCAACTTTATAGGTCAGATATTTAATCTAGTTGTTGCTTTAGCGTGGTCGTTTTTCAAAATTTCTCGTATTGGAAAAGACTACCAAAAAATTAATAAAAAAGAAATTTTCAAGAAATCGATTTTAGTGATCTCCAAGACATATCCAAGAATGATGAAAAAATGATGTAATCTTGAAGTTTTCATCAGTTATTAAAGATATTGTTTAATATAATTTCTTCGTATCTCAATCACTGAATAAAATAATAAAACAGAATTAATATATAAATAATTTTTTTTATTTATAACAATTTAATTCATCATAAATCCAAGTTACGAAAAGATACGGGTGCCAACTTTTGAAATGTCAAATGTTAGAATTTTCACGAAATTGTTTATTTTCAAGTAAAATAACAATTTTTTTGTATCAGTCTTGCAACATTTACAAATATTGATCTGTTATAAATTTCGCAATACTAATAGGTGCTCAACATGTTTTTCTATTTATATGTTATTTCATAATGATTTCCCGCATATTAAATTTTACACTCGTTGAAATATTTATATTTATTGATAAGATTACCTATTAACTGTTACTACCTTAAAAGGCAGATTTATTTTTTATGTTATTTCATTATATTATTTACAACGAAAAGTTTTAAATAGCATACTGTCGTACTTGTTTATTTTATTTATAAATGCTTCAGATATGAATTGAACGACAAAATGTATCGTTTTTACGAATAATCAACTCTACACAGAGTGTGTTCTGTTATTGCTAACCTTTAGGTACTTATCTACCTTCCAAAGCATATAGAAACTGAAAATAATTACATTAGTCATTTATCTTATAGAGCTTTGCGTTCTTTAAAAATTAGTAAAACAATTAAAACAATATTATTGTCAACCAACTTTTTTTTTTTTTTTTTAATTTATAGTTACACTAATTATTAATTATCATACATTACCCTATTTTATATAATAATTTTAATTCTACACCAGTTGTATTTAGTTGGTACATGATATATTAATATATTTTAATCGATTTTAATCGATTTTGAATAAAAAGAAGAAACAAAACTCGTTATTACTCTCTAATAGCATAACGCATGCTGTAGTAATAAATTCTGACCGAAAACCTCTCGTCGGTTTTCGGGTGCAAGAGAGTAGGACGAAGCCGCGGCACTTAACTCGCCCGTCCGGGAGATTATTATTATTTTTTTTTTCTGTCCACGTTTTTACACCCGTCTTTTGCCCTCGTAAATCCTGATTCTCCGATGTGAGACATTTATTAGTAATTCTGTAGCGTGTGCTTTCCGACCAAAATAATATTATATATATGCGTGTCTTGTTCGTATATATATATGTGCCGAGTGATCGATTTACCGCGTTTGCGTTAATTCGACAAGACGTTTATTGCGAGTTCCTTTTTATTCTTTCGTTTCCAAGAAACTACGTCTTTATACTGCACACTGATGGTTTTTACAAATCGAATTTATTTCTGTTTTGTATCTCTAAATGCGTTCTCGGATTTTTCAAATCCAATACGGCAATAGATTTCATTTAGAATTTCGATAATCTTAAACGGAATACTTCATGTAAATATTAATAGTAAGTTTATTATTTGAGAGTTGGCAACCTGTGGCTCCTGAGAGCCACGAATGGCTCTTAAGAATTTAATCCGTGGCTCTTTAGGACATGCATCAACATCATCATTTTCTTTGAGTGTACAATTTTAATTATTAGAGAATTTTAAATTTTCGTCAGAATTCGTAGGTTATTATTATAGAAGGTATAATTACAATGGCACAATGACATGTACAGAGAATATTGACAACTAAAAATAGGTTATTCACACTAATGAAGCTCATCAAATGTCATCATTTTGTAGTTTTTTTTTTTTTAGAAAAGTGACTTTTTCCCACGAAAAGGTGGAGGTGGTTTCCACCCCTGGTTTATTGTCCAAAACCATAAATGTATAGTATCTAGATGGTTGACCGAACTGAACACGACGACTGATACTTTGATATGTTCATTTCAAAATTATTAAATTCGTCCATGTGTAAAAATAATGGCACGAGTTCGTTTATTTGAGCATTTAAAAAAAATCTTCGATGGATATTAGTAGAAATTATTTATGATTAAAAGTAAAATAAAATCGATGGTTCGCACTGTTATAATAGTATATTCTTTTTACTTTAAAACATTATATTATACTAAAATGACTTTTTTATAGGTGTTATTTTTTTTTAAATTTTCTTATTTTTTTTTTTTCAAATTTTTAGCGTATCAAATAAATGTGTATAATATTATTGAAAAGCCAGTGAAACATTTAACTAAACACGTCAAAAATAAATTCAGTGCGAGAATAAAACTTCCCAAACCTATATATATATATATATATATATATATAAATCATTATCTCAGTAGATATCACAATAAGCAAATATATTCTGTGTAATCAAATCTGTACCTAAAAGTTGGTTTTCATTGTTAACAATTTTGTGTTCAAACGAGCTATCCTAAATTTAAAAAGTAAATCATTTCTCAGTAGATATCGCAGTGTTTCCCAACCTGGGGGGCACCTCTCCGCCTCTTGGCAGACGTGCACACATTACTGGGGAGGTGTGAGCAGCCATCACAAAGTAAAATTTTTAATTAACTTTGAGAGAAAAATAAAAATTAATAGTGACCGTGATTAGTGTTTATTCGCAAACGAAAATTTATTTTTATTTTTAATTTATTTATTACTAGAATTATTCACATCCATTGATTCCTCCATTATATTATTAACTGCTACTTACATATTTTATAATTATTATCATCAATCGAAAAAGTTGTCATTCCGAATATTGTATAGTTTATATTTTTGTAAAGTATACAAAAAAAACAATAATTTTTTTGACGGGGGCGCGAGGTTTATGAAATTCTACATAAGAGGGCATAGAATAGAAAAGGTTGGGAACCACTGAGATATCGCAATAAGCAAATCTGTTCTGTGTAATCAAATCTGTGCATAAAAAGTGGTTTTCATTGTTCACAATTTTGTGCTCTCAAACGAGCTATCCTAAATTTTAGAATTAATGATGTACACATTTTTTGTGTGCGCCAACGTGTCACTACCATTATTCCGGATCCCTGAGGTTCACCGCGCTAGGCGTGCGCAAAACGTACATTTTATAATACTGAATTCATGAGATCGTATTATAATATATTTTATTGTACCTATGGTGAATTATTACGGTCGCGCGCCAACAGTAAAAAAATAAAAACATTGTACGATATTATGTATACATTATATTATTATTATTATTATTATATGCGATTACTTAGATATTTATGCGAACAAGCGTATAAAGGATAACTCGCGCGCTGGCGGTTTATTGGATATTGCAACAACATAATATGTAATAATATGTGTTGTAAATTTTTCACAATTTTATTTCATACATTATTATTGTTATTATTATTATACATATATCGTATACCACAGTGGTTGTGAATGTTGGAGGTACGTTGCTTCGCTTCGCTTCACCTAACCTGTTTTACCGTGTTTTATGCGTTGTTTGAAACGTAATAATAATAATAACGATCATATAAACGAATAACAATAAAGTTTACACAGGACAATTATTCTCTAACATTCCAAACGTCACCTCTTCGAAGGTTATGTGCTATCTCGTAACAATGTTTCATGGCTTTTTGTTTTTTTTTTTTTAGTTTTCACATATTTATACATTAGCGCAACTAGGAAAATATTTTTTGGTAGGGGACTAATATATTTATTTATGATTAATTAAGCCCCCCGAAAAAGCATCAACTTTATGTAATTCTCAAAAATTTGGGGGAGGGGGCTATGAGTAGGTATGAGGAGGCTTATGATTTATATATATATATATAGTGAAACCTCCCTTAACGGACACCTCTAAATAGCGGACAAAATTTCGGCGACCGAGAGTGTCCGTTATTCAGAGGTTTCAATGTATATATATATATATTATAAAATTATATTATCACGCCTGCTGTATGCTATATAAATAGCACGTTGAACGTTGAACATTTCGAATAGACCACCAGAATTGCGAATGGATTCATCCGGCTCACACAAAATGACTTTTTTTTTTATTATTAGTTAATATTAAATGTTTTGAAACACTGTAGCTTTCAAAGATCAATTTTGAGCAGAAATAGGTGTGGGATAAAAATGTCACTGCACTACATAAGTGGCGCAATCGAAAAAAGTGTTTAGGGTTTTGGGGTGTCTAGACCCTTTGAATTATATTTATGGAAATTTTATTCAATAACTAGTGAAGAAAACATGTTTAGTCAATAATTATTATAAGCCTTTAACTTTTATGAATTCACAGATTTGTCATAGTTAAAATAATTATATCATGTTCACTGCATTATGAAATATTTGATATTAGCGCTTATCATTAGATTGACATTAGGACATCATTTATTTATTTATTTATTTTTTTTTTTTATGAGACTGTTAAGAGAAAACTTTTTGTGGCCATTTTGGGTGGCCATTTCGGTGTCCCAGTTTACTATATAGTTTAAAAACAGCTCTGAGATGAATGGTAAAATGTTCAAATTGTAATTATCGTGTTTTATAATAGTGCAGTGTGTATATTTTATATTATTAATTATTAAAATAAAAACAAAAAGAAAAATCCAGTAAATATACTATAATGGCAACGCTTCGCTTTTACCGACTTTTTAAATTGTTACGTGGACAAACACACATAATATATATACGAGTATATAAAAAAAAAAAAAACCATAATAATACGATTTTTTTTTTCTCACTTGTCCCCGGCGTTTAAATCAATTCTTTTCGGCGACTCGTGACGGCACTGCGTTCCGTTTTATATCGTTAAACCGTATAGTTAATTCACTCACCTGCAACAAAAATAAAAACGAAGCACTTATTAGATAATATCACGCTTTATCACGTGTGTTCATACACACACACACACAAATATATATATAAATTGCACGTGAGGTGTGAAGTGGTGTCCCACGGAGATTTATTACGTTGTAGCGTTTTGAGAGTAATGTAAACTCCATTACACCCCTCAGCGTTAAATTATTATTTAACCCTTGTGAAACGCTATATTGTGTTGCTGTAGATGTAGGTACGGGCTACACTGGCACTACACGCACAAAATCATGATGAAGGTGGCCAACGTAAAAAATGCAATTAAAAAAAATAAATAAATAATAATATCACAGATTATTCGCACGTCACACGATACAGATCACGATTGTATTATTTGTTTTTACCGAATACTAATTTCATAAAAATAATAATATGTGTTTTTTTTTTTTTTTAGATTCTGAACGAAGTGAAGAAGCTATTGTTTTTACAATGATGTTTATTTTATTTTTTTTCTGTGTACAACTTTTCGTATGGAAATACTTGTCCAAAAGTTTCGATCAATAACTTTTTGTAACCGGATTTGCCTCTTGATTGTACTTTAAAGAGGTCATTTTTTGAATTTCTCAATTCTTCATTTTTTTTTTTTTCTTTTTGGAAAAAATTAGTCAAAATTTGACAAAAAACCACTCGGAAACCATGATTTTTTGATCTGAACTATATGTAAATTGAAACATAGATAGAAAATCATATAAGTAAGATTTTGGAGCGCAAGAAAATTTTGAAAATGTAAAAAAAATTTTGGACATTTTTTTTCTCATTTATCGTTTCTTTAAAATTAAATACTCCCGTCAAGAGAATCCCACCCGTCGTGCAAAGAACACCCATCGTGCGAAGTATGTCCGGCTTTTTTACATTCTTTTTAGATTTCCGTCCGATGCGTTTTTTTTTTCACTAAACCGTCTGATTATAGAGTCTGTGACAATAATAATTAGTTACATTACTTCATTACACTGTAAATGCACGCGTTTTTTTCATAAAATTACACAATATTATATATTTAAATATTATGTATATATTATAAATCAACTGCGATTAACTCGCTGATGTCGTCTCGGAAAATGTTAAACTTTTATTCGATTTGTAGTTACGCGAATTATTATTAATATAAACAGAGTTTATGAAAAAAAAAAAAAAAAAAACTTTAGCGATACAATTATTTTCATTTTAATGTTTCCGTTCCAAATGTTGTCAGATTAACTCGGTACATTTTTTTTTTTAAATGACAGTTTTTAAACTATTTCAATATAAGTTTATTATCCTTTAAACATAATAATATTATAGTGATTGATGCAATATAAATAAATAGCTAAATTATTATGCTTGTATATTATTATTCTCGTATATTAGGTACATACATAGATTTTATGTAAATCTTCGGTTTCAAGTAAATGCTTGACGGGTTTTGTCTTTGTGATAAAAAAATCTCGTTGTTACTAATAATGATGTAGAAAAATGTCAATAAATACATATATTTTGGTACGAGTTACTTAAAAAAAAATATATGACAATAAAACAAAAATCAAATTTTATCAGGAACGTTGTGTAACATAGTATGGCCAATGCCATAATAACTGATGATGTTGAGATGTTTAAGGACTGTTTTCCAATTTATTTTCCCCAAATTTTTTTTCCCCAATAATTTATTTGATTTGCTCAATACCATTTTTCCCAGTAATTTATTTTTCCAATATCATTTTTCCCAATGCCATTTTTCCAATATTTTTTTTCCATTAATTCCATTTTTTCCCTATTCCTTTTTATGATTTATTCTGTTACGTGTACACATTCCTTATTTAAAAATCAAAAAAGTTAAAAATAATATAGTGTTTAGATTCTGAAACAGAATAATTAACAATAGAAACGAATAAGTAATAAAAAAGTATAAATGTCAATTTAGATGAAAGGAATGAAATCAAAAAATGTATATTATAAGGTTTCGGAATGACCGAAAGGTACGAAATTGTTGTATTAAAAATTGTAAACTATATTATAAACTCAGTGTCTAATTTATTTTATTAACATAGGTAATTAGAAATATGAATTTTTAAAAAAAATTTTAAAATTGGGAATATTTATTTTGGAAAAATATTAAATTGGGAAAATTTGATTAGGAATATTATTTTTGAGAAAAAATGAACTGGGAAAAATGGATTGGGAAATAAACAATTTGCTGATGGTGCAGTACCCAATTAGTGCCGTCGTTAACTAACGCATCAGTGGTCATCGGTCTGATTTTCAAAATTTCTTTCATTTAACATTTTAAACTTAAAATCCGGTAAAAATGTATTTCTGCTTAAAATCTCGTCTCATATTTAACGATTAGATCTTCTTTTGTTTTTACTAAATTTTATGATTTTTTTTTAATATTTACTTACGTGGAAGTTCATGATATAAACATATTACATTTTACTATTTTGTGTATAATAATATTACTTAATGTGTTAAAAGATCAATTATATATAAAAAAAAAAAAAAAAATACACAATTGAAATGAATGGAATTACCCACCCCAATGGGTATAGAAACTCGAAGGATATTAGTTAGGAATGAACTTGGAGATACAAACAAATTGTTTTAATGGACTTGACTGCTGCACCAAATGTCTAATCGCACACACACCTACATTCAACTAGTAGAAAATCGTTGATTTCGTTTACAATTTACACGATCATAGTCGCAATTAGAGGGGAATTTTTGAGGGGGGGGCAATTAGAGGAGCTAAGTTTGAGGGGGGCCCTCCCTCAGACATTTTGAGAATTACTGGGGCTAAATCAGTAGAAAAAGTACATTTTAGCCCCCCAAAATCATTTTCCAAATTGCGCCAACGTGCACGATGCATAAGTACGTAGTGGTTTATTCGAATGTATTTATATTCCTATATACTTACATCTTAAATTTTATAAGTGAACTCTTTGGTCTGGGTGCGTTGTCGAAAATTTCGTAAACCCTCTAAAATTGAAGTTCGGTCGCAGATGGTGAAAATGAAACACACCCTTGAACGGATGTCTTAACGTTGTTCCGCGTGGGATGTGCCGAGATTGATTTACGGCCGGTCAGGAGAAACTGTTTACATTGATTTTTCTTTAATTTAATTACGGAAATAATTACAGTTTGGAAAAGGGTATATTTTTAGAATTTCCCAGTGCCTGCGATATAATTATTAGAAAATATTCGTGACGGAATTAACGTTTTGTTATACTTTTTAGTTGGTCACAAATATTATTGTCAGTTTTATTAGGATTACAATAATTCGTTATTTACTTTGGATTTTAACAGAACAATTAAAAAAAAAAAAAAATGAAGGGAATCTCGGTCGGGACACTCTAAATTTCGTCATTGGTTATAGAACAGACTTTTTCTTTTCATATTTTAAATTTCATAAAACCTGATAATTTAAAATACGTGCTCAATGAAATATCGTGTTTCTAATTTAGTTACATTGGAAAAATTTGATTTGAGATTTTTAATTAAATTATAAATTTGACCTTGGCTAAATATTGACATGAGCGTTTTTCATTTTTTTTTTTTTTTTTTTTTTTTAATTGCTAAAAGAATTTAATTAAATCGTGTTTTAACTAAAATCATGGAGAAAATCTCTCGGTAATTTTTGGTCGGTAAGTTTTTTTTAGTTTTCGAATAGATTCAATTCACGGGTGAATCGAAAATATTATGTCTTCAAATGATATTTTCCGCTCTTAAACGGAAAAAATCTCGAGTATGTACTTTTTTCTTATTGCTTCACTCATAGACATTATTAATATAATTATTATTGTTTACCGAAGTGATTATTGGAGACATATATTTACAATAAATAATAACCTGTATATATATACATATAGGACGGTTACTTAAATTTTAATGATGTTAAATCAGCTTACATTGCTATCGCCCCGGACGTACTTAACCTTAAAGTAGATTTTGCTATAATATCGGTATGAGAGACATAAAAATAAGACAATTCGAAATCCTGCTCACTATGTTTGAGGAGGGCAAGTCAAGGTTAAAGAGTATAAAGTTTTATAGGGGCAGGTTAATTTTGTGACGTTATCGATTATCTCGTAGCCGAATAGTGGCGTTCACGAATTATGACGATCTTGACTGATAGTGACTGAAAATGGTAACGCAAAAACGATAACTCGAGTTTGACCTTGCCAAAAAATACATAAATGTTAACCTCTCCAAAATGATTAACTTGATTGCGTCCACGTCCATACCTGAAATAAAACCTCTGTAGTTCAAAAAGCTTCTTAATATTATTTTTGGATATAGTTTCTACTCAAAATACACAATAATATGTATAATAAATATAATACCTATAAGTAGTTCTCATCATAATATAATATAATATAATACATAAAAATTATAAATTCTCATTCGACTTTTTTAAACTTTAACAAATTCAATGCATGTTATTTATTATCGAAGTGTATATTATAATAATATGTATAAGTATATAACTTATGAAAAATTTGAATTACTGAGAGTTCGAAATGTCAAGTGGTTGAAAATATTGAGAGGACAAAAAAAAAAAAAAATAGAATTATTGAGTTATGATAAAAGATAACAATATTAATAATAATAATATTAATGATGATTTTTTATTCATTCAATTGTTTTTTTTTTCCCCCGAAAACGTCAAAGACTTGTATTCTTTAGAGTTAGACGCATTCAATACGAAAGAACTTTAGTTTGCGACCGACAAAATGGAAATAGAATAAAAAATTTAAATCAGCTTTTGCTGACTAAAAATAATATTCACGTATGTCGAGGACAACACACTTACGATAATAATTCGATGGTTAACGGAAATAAAAAGCCAAATTCATACAACCGTATATATTGCACAATATTGTTTAATAAATAATTAACAATAAAATATCATTAGAAATATATTTGGTAAATACATTTCGAATTGTCGTTGCGTGCCGGCGGCTAGTTTCTTAAATTCATTGTTATCGTTCGAATTACTGCAAAATTTTCAAAGGAATGAGCATTTTAATTGAACATTTCTGATAATTTCATTAAAATCAATATAAAAAGCATATTTGTAATTGGCGCAGAGCGTCAAATTCCTAGCGTCGACACTGACGTAAATTGGTTATTAGACAGTGGACGGACAGACGGATGTGCGCGTTCCGTTTCAAACGAAACGCTACCCGATAAAGTTTTTTTAATAAATCAAGATGATATGAGAACAGTTGGATTTATGTCGAAAGAGGGAAAACTCCATTTTTCTTCGTTTAATTTTGATTTCAGTCGATCTCTCCGAGGGATTTTCAGAAACCAATTTTCGATTTGACGTAATCTGTTTTTCGGCGTTTATAAACGAACTAATAATAATACATCGCGTTTAAAGGGAAATTTAGAATTTCTATCGAATTTTGTTGTCGGACACGCGAACAATGAGACAAACGACATTTTATTTTAATCCACAGATGTGTGTAAAGTTTTTTTCCGTCTCTATATCGATCAATTAGAATTGAAAGAAACAATAATTTTTTAAATAATAGATTCTAATTTGCAAATTACACGTAAGTTGATTTTAGATTCTGAGTACAGTGAAAAACCTAATGTTTTTCCAACCTGGAGATATCTTTGGAAATCCTCTTCGTCACTCAGCCAAAAAATTATCACTCTAGATTATAATCAACAGAATATTATCAACGTAGTCAGGTGGTGATTTCCGCGAGAAAAATAAACAATATAATGCGATCAAATTTTGTCTTGGGTTTAATATTATGAATATTGGCCGTGTTCGCCTTGTCGTCGCGTGTACGAATAATTCCAGTTTTTAGTCTATGATAAATTTATCAAAGTAAAATCAGGTCATATTATGTGAAATCTGTTTAATCCTTTACCCGTAAGCACTTGCGTGTGGTGTAAATATAATCTATCGTCAAGTTTTTATCTTTTATCTTTCTCTTCCCCGTTCTCCATCTCTCTCTCTCTCTCGCTGTCTGCGGGAGTCGTCGTTATTGACTTTTTCGCAAGGTCAATATTCACACAACGGCCATCTATGAAATGAAATGATACAATATGTATAGTTGTCTAGAGGAAAGTATATATATATATATATATATTAATGAGTCACCGACAGCCGATTCCATGTGAAAAATTTGAAACTAGTTCAACTTGCGCCCAATATGATTAACAATAGTTTTTAGTTGAATAAAATAGAAAAGTTGTACTGAACTGTATGCACATGACCGTAGTGACCGAATATTGCGACCCGGGTAAGACCCCGATGGCGGATGTGTTAAATTTAGCCAGGTCTACTCTCTCTCAAATTTTTTAATTCCATTTTAGAAATTTCAATAGACCGTCTCTGAATTGGCTCGAACCCAGTTAAACTCGTGTACTGTATTTAAGTCGCAGACATTATTAAATCCTTCTGGATTTTTTTTTTTTTCCCCCGAAGAGTTTTATTAGAAAACTTTATAGCCCATCTTAGATTTGCGATAGACGTGTAGGCTCTGTTCCTCAATGATACCCAAAATCGTAAATGGTCTAATATTATCAGTTCATTATTTGTATCGCTGTACTCATGTATAGTGAGGTAAAAGTAAAAAATTTAATTACCTGGCATAATATTGTGCCACTTGTACTTGTCCTTATGTTTCAGCTTAAAATCCAATGTATGTTTAGTTAAGTTCTCAAATATTGTGAATTTTTCTGTTTCAAAAACAAAAATGATCGAGTTGAATTCGATTTAATTTATACCGAGGCAAATTCGGTTTCAAAAAGTTGCTGATCAAGACTCTTGGACAAGTATTTCAATACGAAAAAGCGTTCACAGAAAAAAAAATCATTGTAAAAACACTTGTTTCTTCTTTTCGTTCGGAATATAAAATTAAAATGTATTGTATGAATTCATTGCGAAAATTTATATTTACCAACTTCTTTTAAAATGGAGTTTTTTTTTTAACTTACTTTATTACTAACCGATTTATTCACAATTAGATATGTAAAAAATTTGAATAAAATGTTATGATTCATATATCAGTGTATATAATTTAATAATATGTACCTAAGTCCTCTAGGAATCGGATTGTGATCCGTGTTCCAACTTCGATAAAATTAAAACAATGAGTACTCATTATAATCACTGTAAAATATCAATTAATCGAATAATTCTGATTGAAATAAAGACATTTTATTTTTAAATTTGAAAAATGTATTTGCTCTTATGGATTGTTAAAAAAGAATTTTTTTTTTTCAAATTTGGATTATATTTTGACCATATTTTTTGCTTATAAGCTACAGTCCTATTTCTCCTTCTCCCCATTAAAATGGTCTTTTGTATTCACCTCTAATAAATTTCACAAAACATTTTTCTAGAAACACAACGCGTTACGTTATGTATATCATTTTTTTTAAATCAAATGATTAATTATATCGCGTTTGGACGATCAATGAAATCTACGACGCCCCATAATTTTCAGGGACATCTATTTCACGCAAATAGGTCACACGTGTGTGACTATATACGACACGTGTCCGTCGTTTTAACACCACTGTAATCCAATTTTTATATAAATATTTTATTTGAATTTCACACAATACTACCGTACGATGGATTTTTAAATCATTATTCGTTCTGTAGTTTCGAAAATAATATACATTATACAAACGCATCATCTGTCTGCTTATAAGTGATAATGGATACGTATGTATAACAGGTTGCGTTTTGGGACACATTTATTGTATTATTTAATTCTAGGGCAAATTGATTTTTCATCACATCCATTTCACCACACTCATCTAAATTATATTTTCAAATAAACGCACGAATTAAACTACTATAAGTGTCAAATTCATAATATTTCCTAGTAAATGCATCGAAAATATTTAAAAAAGCAAATTGAAATTCTCGTTTATGATCCCTTAATTATAATTAAATCGTCATTTAAATACTTTTGTATTCATAAAACATCCAATAAATTCTAACCTTCGTCATTGACACTTTTGATATTAAATCTCAGTATGGTTTTATGATATGTATATGGTTTCATGGTTCAACCCCCCCCTCCTGAAATGTATTTTGAAATCAAAATAAATAAAAAATATATAGCAATTATCTATAATAATTAATAATATTATTTTATGTGAAATCGCATAAACTTCATGAAAATGTAATTATTATTATAATGGCAAACAGATTTTGTTGAGATTTGTTCTCGTTCTAATTTATTTAATCAAATTACATATTCTTTATAATCTAAACCTCTCCCAAAATATCATACTACTGGCCTTGAAAACGATAGCAAAAATTACACTCAATGGTGTATCATTAAATGGGGTGCACGGGCGAGCAATGTATATCGTACGTGACCCAGACAAAACGGTTTTGGACTTTATTGAATCGCCGCACGTCACTTATATTTAAAAATGGGACCAGACGCGATGGGCACCGAATTCAAATAACGACCTCATTTAGGTGGCAAACAATGGCAGTAAGACATTTCGATTTCTACTCGGGGGTTTGAAATCTCGCCCCCCCCATTGTTCGTTAAAAAACACCATAAATCACTCGACTTTAGAATTTATTCGGTATTGTTGTTATGTATCAAAATTTTACACATCCAGCGAATTAACTCGACATCGGCTACTACAATTTTATTATAATTATGCTTTGTAAAAATTATTCTGGTCCTGGAATAACGCTAGTAAACACTAATAGTTTTCAAAGAATACACATAACCAAAACGGTGTGTCAGAAATAAATCTCGATATCAGAATGAATCGTATAAAAATTAACTCCTCATGAATAATTCGAAAAAATAAACGTTATTGTTTACACTGTATTTCCCCCCCCCTTTTTTTCTTTCTTAACAGCTTAGCGGATCATCGTTGCCACCACACTGTTGTTGTTTACACGGTATACGTAAAAGAAAAAAAGTCCCCAATATATTTTATTTAAAACGAAACAAAAAGTAACAAAAATATTTATGATAAAAAAAAATTGATTTTATATTATATTCCCTTATCCCTAATGAATATTCAATGAATAATTTCATCCCGTACATTTAGAGGACGTAAGAAACTGACAAAAAAATATAATAATTTTTCAAACATTATCGCGTTTAGTGCTTTTTTCAAACTAAGTTCATAATAAATATCAGTGTCGAAATAATAATAATAATTTAAAGTTCCGGATATTTGTGTATCCGGACCGTCCTTGACATTAATTATTGATGGAATAATCGCACAGCAAGTCGATTATCAAGACGAAATGTCCCGAAAAAATGCACAGCAAGCCGGATTTATTTTTGAATTGCGGAGCGAAGCGGAGTCGACCAAACACCCGGTAAACTAACCTACGCCAATAATAATTGGAATGACGTAGATTCGTTCATTCGCGGCTATTTAAAAATATAAATTCGTAAGTGTAAATTAATAATCGTCTATTTAAATTAAAACAAAAATTCAAAAATTATTAGTCTCTAATAAAAGTCTCTACTTACACAAATTTGATTAATTATACGAATAATGAATTGGACATGGCTTATTCTGTTATTTATTAAAAAATGTTAAACATATTATGAAAATTATTATGATAATTGTATATTAAATGAAGCTCCGTTCAGAATCGTTTTATGAAAGAAATGAATCGCTTTCTTTAAAATTCAACACACCTGTCAAGGGTATACCACCCAAAGTGCGAAGTATACAAATTGTTATTTGTGTCAGTGGCGAAACGAAGGGGATGTTTTGGGTGTCTGGACACCCCCCCCCCCTTAAATCAAATTTATGAAAACTTTATTCAATAATCATTGAGAAAAAAACTTTTTAACTATACAATTATAACTTCTATTATTTCAAAGATAAACCTGAAACATACTTTAAAAATTCATATTGTTGAATGTGCAACGCTAAATTGTATTTATCTACAAATAAAATTATATAAAAATGTTAACTCGTAAAAAAGGCAATTAGATTTTTCTACTTGAAATGTTTAATTAAAAAGAATTAATGAATTCTTGTAAATAGTTTCAATTAACATTGATTATAATTTTACATAGAAATAATTATAGTAGAAATTAATAGGTAAACACCCCCCCCCCTTGAAAAAATCCTAGTTGCGCCACTGCTCAGTGCCCCGTATAATATATAACGACTATTGTGTGAACGAGATTTAACATCATAATATTATAAAAAAAAAAAAATATTTAATAAACACGGCTGCTGAGCAGAACCTAACACTGTTATATTATATTGTGAACGAGCGAAAATTTCATGTTTCTACGTATACACTGTTTTCCTTAGCCGCTAAATTGAATTAGGAACGGGAGGACTAAAATGGCCCCCGGAGAAGTTTGATAAGCTCACGCGTAAGTATACACGTAGTCGCAGGCGGTGTGTGGGTGGGGGGTATGCGAAACAATATTGAACTACACGGAGCGCCGCCGCGGAGTGTATGAATATTAAAATGCAATCAAAAACAGTTTCAAAGTCGAACTTCGTGTTTATATTATCATTTTGCATTTAGTATACGGTTTATTATAGTATACTAAATACAGCGCGAGTACCATACCTACTATACAGGGTATAAATAAATTGTCTATATTATGGCTATACATTGTTATAAACGCACAAACACTTCCTTCTTTAAACACGGCAATAATAAAATAATAATAATAAAGAAAAAAAAAAATGGATGGAAAAAGAATATTATTATTAACAACGACGTTGTCGTCCTCTGGCGAGCGTTGATTTTCGCCAAAATAAAATTTAGTCCTCTCTTCGTAACGTCGTTAACACCGAGGGTTCTCAACCTTTTGAAGTTCGTGCACACTTCTGTACTATTATTTGGGGTCACGCACCCCCTCCCCCTTCCCACTACTATAACACTGAATTATAATAACATGTTGTATACAAAATATATATATATATATATATATACATATAAATTATATTACATAAATACATTATGGCTTTAATTTATATTAATATTGGGTATTAACATGAATATAATAGTTCAATAATTATATTCTTCAGATTATTGAAAATATTATTGTTAGTTGTTACACAATGATGACCGATAATCGCATACCAACTAACAAAAAATAATAATAATAATAAAAACAAAATGTAGATAGATAACCATAAACGACATGCGGTTTCATGTTAATATGTTCACGCCTCCTCTGAAATTTTGTGACTCCTCCCTAGAGGGTGGGGGGGGCGTGCTCCAGGTTGAGAACCTTTGGCTTACACAGACCCGCGCGTTACGTTCGAAATTCTCGTTATTTCCAGCGAGAAACTGCAAGTCCTTTTCAATGATAATAATAATAAAAATAATATTCTGTCCTGCTCGACTCGGCGTACAAAAAAAAAAAAAAAACAACCCTCCGTTAACAAATAGGTATTTGATTTCGTCGAATTTGCTCGTACCGGTTATGGCGCGCGCGGTGTACACTGTCAAAGTAATTATGTTTAATCGAAAAAAACGACGAGTGTGGTGTTAGCTCCCGCAGGAAACGTGAATTTTATTAAAAAATCGTTTTATAATAATAATTTGTCGGGACGGCAGATAGAATCGGTAATCGATCACTGCGATTACGGAGGGGATGGGGGGGGGTAACAAAAATAAATAAATAAACCGATGTCGACGTCGTCGGTAGTCGACGGAACGGTGGTGGCGATGGGTTTATGAATTTACGACCCCATTATGCGAGTGAAAAGGAACAAAATCGTGTGTTTTCGTGGGAAAATGTACGGAATGAGCACTTGAGGGCGGCAGTAAATCATAACGTTAGCCTATGTGTAGAGGCTAATCGAGATATTTGGGCGAAGGGGTGGCGGACTTATTTTCCAGCACCCTTAACTCCGAAATGAATTTAAATTACAAGCGACATTGTGGTCCATGTGATGATCGATAATACGTTTTCAGTAATCCAATTTTTTTTTCTTTCATTTTCTTTGCTCGTAAAAATATAGTCTGTAACAAGTAGTGTAGTTTAGAAAGTGAAAAAAAAAAAAAAAAAATTGATGAATTATTCATTCCTCGATAGTTGCAGCGCACAGTATTTTGTTCAGTTTTTCTCACATTCTACACTTAAATTTTGTGTAGTACAAAATTGCAAAACTATATTTGGAAATTATTAGTTAAATAAAAAAAAAAAAACACTATGCATTTCCATCGTTATAATAATTCCAACCGTCTTCAATGAGTAGGGAAATACTACAGTGTTTTTATTTCATTTTATTCTGGATCATATGAAGCTTATAATAATATATAATTTTTGGTAGAGTAATATCCTATCATGACAGCCATTAATTTTGATAGGTATGCAAAAGTATAAGACTTAAGTCCATAGACGAAACCAGAGTCGAATTTCTTGGAGAACCTAGAACAACTCTATCTTTCATAAAAAATTGAAAAATTATTTTTACATTATTTCATAAGGTTAACTCATATTAATTGAAATTTAATTTGAATAAATCTTGAACCTTAAATCCACTTTTAGGTCCGGTCCTAAAATATTTCCCTAGTACGTATTTATAGGTTATGATTAATTTAGAACTGTTTTCCTATAAAACGTGAAAATAACATTTTTTTTTTTTTTTTTTTTACTTGTTATTTCATAGATAATGTAAGAGGATAAATAGAATTTAAATATCAAAAACTTTAATGGCAATGGACAAAACGGATGGTGCTTAGTCTTAACCTAGTTGCTCGAACAACTGGGAATACCGTTTTATCAATTTAACGGTATTAAAAATATTTCTCGTTAGTTAAAATTTAAGGGTCAAATAGTTGATAATTGTTACCTGACAGAAGCGAGGTTAATGATATTTTAATGAATGTTAAAAGTGTTTGTAATAAATGAGGTATTTTATATTAAAATACTATTTTATAATCTCATTAGCCCCGTTCATTCCTATTTAACCCTTCTCATTCCACTTCTCGTCTCTTACCCCATTATTTATTACACGGGGAGATGTGCAGTACCGAAAAAAAATAAATAAAAACTGTTTCTGCTTTACTTTTCGCTCTCTCTCTCTCTGTGCCCGAAATAACACAACTCTTGTGACGTTATTGCTTTACCCCGTGAGCTTCCGATATTTTTACCACTAGATAGCGAAGCTCGTTTGGAATCGCCTGTTGGCGTCATGACGCGCACGTTGTCGCGTTTTACACGACGCGATCTGGCGTAAAGCTTGTAAATTTTCATTCCTATAAATTCGCCACCGCCGTGCACGGCCATCTACCGGTCAGCCGTGGACATTGTAGTGTCGCATTCGTTTGTACTAGAACTTTGGCGAACAGATTCGTTGCGGTGACTAAACAACGAATAAATATTACGTTTTTGACGGTGAAAACATTCGACAATAATATTGCATGTTCTACTTCGGAAATGTGGATTTTTTTTTTGCATATTTAACACCAATTATGGCGGGGAAATTGTATTTAGGTCTAGGGCTACGTTTTTTTGTAAATCCAACTCTATGCGACTAGAATTGAATTCTTTTGACAGAGGCGGAATATTTTACACTGCAGATGCAACAATTATTATTACCAGCAGTATATAACTTTTGTATTTTTTTTTTTTTTTTTTTTTAACGTTTTGTTCAATTTCTTAGAATATAAACATAATTTGTTTCAATACCAGACACATTTTGAATAAGATTCTTTTTTTTTTTTTTTTAATTTTTACTTCTATATTTATTATCAAACAAATTCCATTATTTGACAGAGAAATCACGAGTTTTGCATTTTTCAATTTCCATTTACAGTATATTTGTGTTTTATGTCGACTTTTATAGTTTAAAAACACTATATACTTGATACGATTCGAAATTATTTCAAATTTTCTTCAAAATTTGTAAATGCCACTTTTTTGATAATAATAAATCATTTAAAAGTAAAATAAACAATTTGGATAATTTTTATTATACTAATAATCGACTTCGATAATATACTATCATAGCACAGTTATATGTGACCTTTTATATTATTATTCCTTTTTTTTTTTTCGATTAATATTTCTATACTCACCAACAGTTACATTGTCCATTGAGTATTACACAATGTAATATGAATTGCAGTTGCTTGCGAAATAAGTCGAACGTCAATAATATTTAAGTTAATATATTATAGGCAAAGAAATATCGTGTCTGAAGTATATTTTTATTTATTCGATAAATACAGAAAGTTGTACAATATACACACGTCTAAGTCTGAAATAAAAATAATATGTTCTAGTTCTAAGATAAATTCTACAATTCGAAAAGTATTTGGTTATCATTTATTTCAATAGCTTCTATAATATTGCGATAAATATGAAATTTAAGTTTTTGTTTAATGCAAAGTAGAATATTATACCTATAACAGCTAATACCTAACTAAAAATCCCAATATTTATGTGTTCGTTTTATGTCAGTAAATTTTGTAATATAATATGTTTCATCTTTAGTGAATCTTTAAATAAATTGATATTTGTCTCATCAAGTAAAACATTTTCATAATAATTCGGAATCGATATTGACAAAATCCCTGCAGGTCACTGCTATAACTGCCGCGATGGTCGAGTCATGTCCCTGCGTCTATACCTGCCCAATTATCGGCACACGGTCCGTGTCATTATTTTCGATCGTACAGGGTAAGTTGTTCGAGTACGAGCTGTCGAGGGATGACGGGCGAAAACAAAACATATTTATTACGGGACGCATACAATATTAGACGATATACGAATCGATATGAGACGTTATCCGGTGAAAAAGGTAGATGCTGTTGACATAATATCGTGGAATGATATTATGAAGAGGACTGAATACTGAATAAAAAACCCTTTCTATAGCTGGGAAAATTTTTGTTTTTCGTTTTTTTTTTATTTCAGTGAGAAAAGTTGAAATTTGAAATTCTTCCTCCTCCAATGTTATTATAGTGCCGATGTTTGAAACGTTAATGAGCCAATTAAGTACAAATTATTATGTTATAGGTGTTATAACATATATAATGATAAAATTGAAAATGCGTTAACCAAAATATAGAAAAAAAGACACAAAGACCCTTAGGAGTTAGGATGATTATAAAAGAAGTTTATTAATCAGCCGATGGCTGGATAATGGAGCGCTGTCAACAAGTGGAGGAGGAGAAGCGATGTTCACTTTGCAACCTCTCTCTAAATGACGTCACTAATCTAAGTTGTATTTTAATATGTAGCAGTAATGAACGACAAAAGTAACATACGAAAGTGTTTTAGAGGAGATGATAACCCACTCTCAATTTTCTTCCTTTAGAATACACCACTTACATAAAATTTGTATTTGTTTATATATATATATATATTAATAATTTTAGATTTTGAACAAAGTGAAGAAGCTAATGTTTTTACAATGATATTTATATTTTTTTTTTCATTTTTTTCTGTCTACACTTTTTTGTATGAAAATACTTTTCCCACATTCTTGACCAGCAGCTTTTTGAAACCAGATTTGCCTTTATTTGATACTTTAAAGAGGATATTTAGAATATGTCTTTATGAATTATGTCCGTCTTTTTTGTCTATACTTTACTTTTTTCAATTTGATTTTGCCATTAGTATGCGATTTCTTGACACAATTATTCCATTAAGCCATGTATATCATTTTAATAGTGTATAAAATATGGTTTTCTAACAATAAAGAAAAATATGCTTTCGTGATGAATTGTAATTGCAAAATCCAGAATAAAGTTAGGTTTGAAATTCGAAAAGAGAAATTTAATTGAAATAATTTGAAATAGGAAAAAATTTATTTTAAATTAAAAAAGGAATTTGTGAAGGTTTATTGTCGGTATAAATGATAGCTGGCAGAGAAGAAATTTGTCATTAATTAATTTCATTAAACTCCTCTTGAGAATATTTATATTTATATTCATAAAAGTATTATCTGAAGCCTTTACGAGAAAGAACATTATAACTTGACAATTATTAAAAAAAAGTAATTTTTCTTTTCTTTTCTTTTGCCGTTATTATAATATTATAATTCATTTTTATTTTTGTAACAACAGGTCTCGGATATTAAGAGAATAATATTACAAGCGTATTGTGTAAAACGAAAGTGTAAAGGTATTATGCGTTATAGCGAAATTGAGTTTTAAAATAATGAAATCAGCCTGTTTGAAAAGAGAGACGGTTTAACGACAAACAAAGATAAAAAACCTAAAATGAAATAATTTACAAAATAAAAAGATTTAACTGAAAAAGTACCAAAAAAAATTAGAGTAAAACTAGAATGTGGTGACATAAACAACAATTTGTACTGAAAACATTAGCGGCGTAGAATGATAGACCAAACGAATTGTAATTAACACGGAGAAGTCGTAATTTTCACATCTCGTTTGAATTAAAGTTTTTATGACGTGTGATTAAAATTATAATATTATTAAATTCAGACTGCGATACTATGCAATGACATATTGGGTTAAAGTGGACTATCGCGTATAAAAGTTTCATTTACAACCATATTATAACGAAAAGCAGAATCCGTAAAATTCATTATTATGCAATTAAATGGCTTATTAAAAAAATGTTCGCACGGTTTTTGTTTTCGCATAAAACGTCGTATGCGAGTAAAACAAATCAAGCATTTGAGTACGTCGAGAATCAAGGCGATCCTTATTCTTACTATAGAAATAAACAAGTGTTGCGAATACGCCATTATCCTTTATTCCGTACTAATGCCACTGTTCGACACAATATAAACAATTAATAATAATAATTGAATCGTTTATTTCAGAAAACGCCAAAAATAAAATTTTGCATGAGCAAATTCAAAATTATTTTTTGCCCCACTTTCTTAGTGATTTTATTTAGCTAAAATTACACTAATATCTGAAAGTGTAAGTAGTCGAGTATTTTTGATTGTTTTAAATCCATGACACAGTTTTTATTGATTATCTCAAAAAGTGAAAAAGTGGATTTAGGGGGTTTCTGAAATAAGCGATTCAAATTGTTTTCCATTTAAATGCTTTCAATTTGAAAATAGATATTACTGTACCTAGTGTGAGTGCAAGTTAAGAGTTATTTAAAAAAAAAAAAAAAAAACTAGGCGAACGATTTTGATATACCTTACATATTCGTGTAACTAAAAATAAAAGTTCGGAACGAGAATTTAGCGTTAAAATTAACAATTATTTAGTATTAGATATGCAAAAATATGAAAAATAAAATTGTAGTTGACTTCGATGAGAATGATTTGAATCTAGCAAATTTGTAATCACATTTTATATTGTAACAATGTCCAAACTTATTTTTATATATTTTATAATAAATATATGCATTCAAATATAAAGATGGTTCGTAATTATTATGACAAATCAATCCATTATAAATGAAAATAGCCTATTTTTTTTTTTTTTTTTTAACTCGAGCGTTTAAGTAATCATTTTTTCAACCGATTACACACTGGGCACATTTTATACTTATAATAATTGTAATTTATTTATAAATCGTTTGGTTATTAATAAAATAGTTGTATTGGTTCAGTTATTGAGTAATGACTGTAGTACCACCACCAACGGGGATGACGGAGTGATGTTTTAATACTTAACCTTTATGACATTAAGTCGTATAACGAGAGAATTGTCAAAGACTTTCGACGCGGAAACGGGACGGAGTTCAATTATTATTATTATTATTATGTATAACACCTTTGACTTTCGTACGGTTGTCGTTATAAAGTTTATTACGGGGAAAACGGAGAGGTCTCTCTCGTTTGTAATGCTGCGCCTTAGGGATCGGAAATTATAAATCGACACGCGAAACAGAAATATTTTAAATAATTGTTATTAACAATATTACACCGTCGATTCATTTACACCTGGAGAAGGAGACAAAAACTCATTCCCTCCCCTCCAACACGTGCGGAATTTCCAAAAATTATTTAAGCACTTTTCGCCGTTTAAATAAACATTTCTTTATCATTTATTAAACTACAAAAAAAAAAAAAAAAAATCACCCTTAGGTATATAATCTATAAAACAGCTACGATCGTTCTAGAACGTCAATGTAAGAGACAAAAATGTTCTCGTCTAAATTTCTTCGCCAAAAAACATAAACCACATTTTATGTTTTCAACGATGCATCTCTATAATCCATCCCAATCGTTCAAAATGTTGCCAAAATTTTATACGCCTGCAGTAACACACACACACACATATATATATATATCGCAACTCCTTGGTCTTCGAATTATTTTCCATTCAATCTCTGGGGACACCAGAAAGTATTTAAGATGAAAGTGGTGACGTGACTTATTTACCGACCAACTCCCACTGACTATTATGCCGTGAAGTATCAAACGCAGTATATGTATATATTATAGCTAAATCAATCTCCAACTGTGAGCAGATATTGAAAACTGAAAATTTATCTAGGAAAAGATGAAAGATAATTCATAAAAATTTATCTAGACAAACATAAAATATTTATGAAAGAAATCCAAATAATCTAGGTAAGGATAAAAGATAGATTTGTTTTTATCTAGGTAAAAAAAAAAAGGATAAATTTGTGTTTTTACAAAATGATTCGGAGAACGCAGTTTGGTATAGACACCTATACGTTCAATACAAAAACTAATTTTAAAATAAAAAATAGAAATCAACTTGAATAAAAATTTATAAATTTAAAGTATATAAATATTATTACAAAAAATCAGTTTATATTTTATTGTAGTCCTTCAATCCTAATTTTTATGTATATAATTGTAATTTGTAGGTGATAAAAAAAATAAATAAATAAATAGGCAGGAACATATATATAAAACTAATATTTACCTACCTATTAAAAATATACGCTTATTAAAACACAGAAATTCATATTTTTAAAACAGAAAATGTGTTATTGATATAAGGGATTACTTAACAGTAAAAGTAAAATTAATTAAATTTTTGTAGATAAAAAATAATAATAAATATGAGTCATTATATTATAATTACAATAAATTATTTAACAATGAAAAATCTATAAAATGAAATTAAAATAATACAAAACATTATTATAAAGTAGGTATATAATTATGAAAAACAAAAACGTATATGGTTTATGCAATTTGTACTACGCGCTATAAGTATTTATTAAGTTATATTAAAAACAAATAAAAAATAATTATTATTTAATCTAATCAAATTATAAAAAAAAATTATATTATTGACAAGTAATGAGCGACCAATTTGAAAATGGCAACACTTGTCGGATTTATACTCAAAAAACTTCCAATAATAGCTTAGATAATATGAATAAATCACAATTGAATTTGACTTTTATCGTTTTGTTTGACTGATTTTCCGTTTGAACGTTAAAAATAATCTCATATATAAATGAAAAAAATAGGTACTGGTCGATTTTGAAATAAATTAAATTTTACTTACAAATCTACCTAGATTAAAATACTATACGTTTAGATGAATTTTCGTGTTAGATATATTTTATTTGGACAAGTTCTAGATAAATCCCAACAGTTGAACTGTGAGTGACAATAAATTTTCAACTGATATAAAAATTTAATACAATATTTTAAATTAGACCAATTTTAAAGTTTCTAAGACAAAATACGATCACAGCTTTATTGCTAGCCCCGCACCCTTACCTCGCCTAACGGGTTAACCCAGATCGGGACGTATTTTTTTTTTTTTCAATTTTCCTCGTCGTAATTCCGGTATTAAATTCAACGTCAGTGGCATCACGTGTTTTCGATCCCGAACCGTGTACAATTAATCCGCCCTGATTAATATAATATTATCCGAGGGTCGTGTACGCATTGCGTACGGTAAAAAAGAATAAAATTACTGAAAAAAAAAAAAAAAAAAAAAAAAACGCAACATTTTTCTGATATCGATAACCGAGCAGCCGGATGAAGTCGATCGAAAATGGTAATTCGCGTTTTCGCGCAAAAGCAATTAAAACTATCCGGTGATATGTCACCCCGACAGTTAACTGTGCCCGGAACTTTGCACGTTTTGTAAAAACTTTCATCCAAATCCCGCGTTAATGCGAGTAGTTGTTCGAACAATATTCGACAAAGTTACCGTCTGTAGTAATTTTATTAATCTCTTTAATTTTCTACACAGCTTTTCCAAAACTCCTTGTCGAACGACGACAGTCATTCACGTGTGAAACGATAATGACGAGCGCGCGTCGAACGCGCGGACAACAATTATTATTATTATTATTATTATTTAAAACGCGCGTCCGACAAAATATTAACATTAGGTTGGGTTTTTCTTTTCTACCCGGAGACGACGATATTATAATGACGATGCGGAAATTCAATTCACAGTTTGTCGAATTGTCCTCGAGCCGAGGGTGTATTTAAGGGAGGGCTAAGTCATTCCAAAGAGTAATCATTGCTCATTCCCCGTGACAATAAATAAATGCTATTCGTATTGATTAATAGTATTATGAATAATTATAAATTACGTATTTGATTTTCTTTTAATCATCACTTGCTACACACACTTAGTGATTATCAGTTACATTTTAGATTTTTAAGGTTTTTAGTGTTGTTTTACAAAAAGTAGCTCTTCATTAAGCTCAGCCATCCGTATTTTCCTCAGTAATGTTAACAGATAAAATATTAATTGTTTATGCACTCTTTTCCAAAAAAAAAAAAAAAAACTGGTACGTTTTGAATCATATCGATACTATTATATTAAACTAGCAAATACTGAGCATTTTTTGTCTTTCTTCATTTCGGTAAAATAAACTGTAGTTTACGAAATTCGAAAAAAACGTTCAGTATTTATTACATCTTTAATTTGGTTTTATTATGATCACTGGACGGATAAAAACTTTACAAAATTAACTAACGTTTAAATTTTTGAAAACACTAACCTAAAATAAATCTCGGCTGCGCCCCTCGTCATCCGAAAAGATTTTCCCGTTGACAATTACGACCGTGGCACGAGATCGGCAGTCAACAGCAATCGTTTGCGAAGAATTTTTTCGTTTTTTTTTTTCTCCTTATTTATTATTTTTTTTTTTTTTTTGTCTCGTCGTCAAAACGACTTCAGCGATTATTTCACGGTCACCGATGCTCTCTTGAATTTAATCACTCGAGACGACATATTGCACACGCGTCGTTTTTATGGGCGTAAACGCATTTTATTTATTTATTTTTTTCCAAATGTTTTTCATCATTTTCTTTTTATTTTTTTTTTTCACTCCGTAAAACAAACGTATCTGCACT
>JAIPRM010002602.1:0-29693 GCA_025469315.1 Stegophylla sp. TES_Ste_2020
ACTTGTGAACAAATTTAATGATTTTTCTTTATTGTATAGTACATCTGAATTAATACTTTGAAACCCCGTTTCCAAAATTATATCAATATCAGTCATTTTAATGATATACCTACTATTATGTTTTATTGACTTTATAATTTTAGTTACTATTAAATAGTAAATTAAAATGTAAAACTTAAAAGTGCGCCAATCAGTGAATAGACACCAATTATTGTATTATTATAAATATTATGTATTGTCAATTAATACAGTAATTAAACATAATAACTATAATGTTGGGTGTATTTATTTCTGGAGACAAACAAACTGGTCAATTTGCTCAGTACAATGATAAAATGTAAATATAAATAACAAATACTTTAGTAAACAGCTATAAATAGGTTAAGTACACAATCATAATAATAGTGCTCTCATGCCGATAACGCATATATTAACCACCAGAGCGCGCAGTTTTCCATCACAAGCTCGGTGTCTATAATTATTACACCTAAATCAGATGTTTGCACCCTAATCATTTATTTGGGTTTTAGGTGTAAAATAAAATTTATGTACTAAATTATTTTTTACTGATTGCAGTTTACTCATATGACTTTGTTTAAGTAATTAATAGTCATTTTAATAATTTGGCTAATCAAAATTAAACATTGATATTTATCAATTAATATTTAATTTTCGATATGGATTCAATATAGTAATCAGATTTTAATATTAAATTAAATATAAAAATATATATACCTATTAGTTACATAGTCAATCAAATTAAGGTACATAAATATAAATAGGTACTTAAAAAAAATTTTCTTGATTAAAAATCAGATAATACTAATAGATAAATAGAGATAGGATTTGTCTGACTTTGAATTTTATTCAACAAATGCTTATCATGCTGCAAATTTATTTTACTGCATAATAATTTAGAATATTATATGACATGTACTTTAAATTTTATGTTTTAAAACCATTTTTTTAGATTCTGAATGAAGTGACAAAACTAGTTTTTACAATGATATTTTTTGATTTTTATTTTTTTTTTGTGAACACTTTTATATGGATCTACTAGTCCAAAAATCTTGATCAACAACTTTTTGAAACCGGATTTGTCTCTAGTTAGTACCTTAGTGAGGTAACCCAACATTTGACAAAAATGACTCAGACACCATCAATATTTGATCCAAAATTTATGAAAATTTAAACATAGATAGACAATAATATGAGAAATTTTATGGCGCAAGAAAATTTTGAAAATGTGAAAAAATGAACTGTGAACATTTTTCTAATACTTTTTTTCTCATTATTTTTTTTCCTTTTCTTTATTTATTAGATAAAAAAAGTAAATTAAAGTAATGAAGGTATAGACAAGAAAGCCGAACATATTTTGCACCATGGATATTAATCACCCTTCGTGTCAGATACTTTTTGTGGGTGTGTTAAAAATTACTACTATTATTCTTTATATAATTCATTTTCTTATAGCTTAATATTGTGTCAAAAACATATTTTACTGGATATAAATTTTTTGAACTTCTTGCGTTTTTATGTCATTCTGAGAGTTTTATATTTTTGAATAATATTAGATTATTTTTTTGAGAATTTTAGATCATTAAAATCTCTATTAATTTATTTTATAATAAAGTAATGATTTTGAAAATAAACTTAAATTGAATTTATTTTTAATCTTATAATATTCTTTTATTTTTCAGCATCTAATGAAAGTGAGGAAAAAAAGGCTATAAATATTAAAACAGACAGTGATGATTTTATAAAAAGTAATATGAAATTTTTATATAGAATTGTAGTAAAATTTAATTTAATTTTTTTTTTAATTTTCACAGTTGTGTCCAAAATGGTTGTTGCAAGTTTCAATGGTGAGCTGTCAGATGAAATTGTCGACCAAGAAACTGCAGTTAACTTTAAACATAGAAATAGTGAAACTGTAAATGGTAGCGTTAATGGCAAAAAAAACCCCTTTGATGATTCAGTTAATAGCAATAGTGATGAAAAAGAGATGGATAAAAAAAGTCAACAGTCTGCTATTTCAGAGAATTCCAATAGTGATTCTAGTGGTAAGAAATCTAGTCACTTTGAGACCAATTTTTGTACTCCAAGTAATGTTAGTTCAGGAAATGAGGATAAATCTGATGGAGAAGATAAAAAAGAGTATATAGAATCATCTCTAAGTGACAGTGGAGAGGAACTTAAAGATAAACCAGAAAGTCAAAAGCCTCTAATATTGGAGAGCAATAATAGCGATGTTGATATGAGAAATAATAAGAGCTTAAAACATGCTGAAATTGTAGCTAATTCAGAATCTCTAGAATCGCCTACAATTTCTGAACATAGTGGTCCGTATATTATAAGTAGTACAGATACTCCAGATAGTTTAGAAACTCCAGCTAGTCTAGATACTCCAGATAGTATCAGAGATTCAGGTAGTGAATGATAATTAATAACAGCTGTTTAAGAAAATTTATTACTAGAATTTCGCATTTTTTTCAACTAGTACTATACAATGCTAATCAAGCTACAAATTTGTTTTATCTCATAACAATTCAAAATATTTAATTTTTTCTTTTTATATTAGATACATTTTAGTAAATTTCAATTGCATATTTTTTTTATGTATTTTAAAATTACTTTTTCAAATATGATGTCAATTTTTTACATTTAAACTTATTTTTATTTATTTTAAGCCTTTTTTTCATTAGATTATTGATTTCATTGAGTAGTATATTTTTTCATATAAGTGAATAAAGTTTGATATGAATTTGTCTTTGATGTTTGTGAAGTAACTTAACCATATTTCAAGAACGTACCTAATTACACTATATTTTTAGGTAATTTTTTAAATCATTTCTTAGTTTTTTTAGGATATTTATTCTTTTCTTTTTTTAGAGGTATTTTTTTACTGGTTTAAGTTAACGAGTTAAAGAAAATGTTGTAATATTAGAGGGCGATAATAATGATTTTGAAATGAGGAGTAAAAAAAGCTTAGAAAGTGCGGCAAGTGTAGCTACTTTCAAATCAACTATTACCAATAAAAATAGATCCAGATAGTGAATGATAATTAATAATGGCTGTTTAAAAAAATACCTCCCTAGAATATTAATGAATTTTGTAATTGTTTTCAACAAGTACTTATATAATGCTATTCAAGCTACAAATCTGTTTTACTGCAAAACAATTTAGAATTTTTAATCATTCTTTTTTTTTATTTTAAGGGAATATTATTAAATTTTAAGTTTATATTTTTTATTTATTTTTTTTTTAAGTATTTTAATATTATTATTTTTTTTATATTATGTAAGTTTTAAATCCTAAATGAAGTGTAGAAGCTGATATTAGTACAACGATGTTAATTATTTTTTCTGTGAACATATTTTTGTATGAAAATACTTGTCCAAAAGTCTCGATTAGTATCTTATTGAAAACAAATTTTCCTGTGAATTGTACTTTACCAATAATAGAATATAGAAATTCCACTATTTGGATTTCTATATTCTATTCTATAAAGTTTGATATGAACTTTCGTTTATTATTTGCAGAATAACTTAACCATGATTCAAGAACTTACGTAATAAGATTAAATTTTTAGGTAATTTTTTTTTTTTGTATGTTTTTTTTAATATTGTAGAGCAATTATAATGATGTTAAAATGAAAAGTAAAAAACATTTAGAACGTGCCACAATTATTGCTCATACAGGATCTTTGATCACTGATAATTGTGATGTAAAGAGCATCAGAAATTCAAATATTAGTGAATGTTTTGCTATATAGTGCTAATTCATACAAACACAATTCCAATTCCTTTACCCATTTTCATGATTACCATGTGATCACACATATGTCTTTGATGCCACGATTGAATTTTCATAGGTAAAATTCTGTAATTATATCATTCGTAATTTGTCTATAATGCCATAATCGCATATTTAGCTATTTCAGAGCAGCCTTCATATTTGATTTTTAATAATAATATAATTTTGTGAACAGATAAAATTTTTACAGAATAATATCAGCTTATAACTTTTTTTTTTATATTATATTAATCTTATTATTTAATAATGTATCATTATAAGGATTTTGTTTTCGCTTAAATTTAAACTTTTTATATTTATATAAGTGTAAAGGTGCCTGTACACAGTAGATTATTTTTCGTAAAGTTACTCTAGCTAGAGCTCTCTACATTTAGTCTAGAAGTGTACACAACATCTAGAGTGCTCTAGCGATTGCCTCTCTAGGGTCTAGGTAGATTAACTAGAGTATACGAATATAATGTACACAGAGATAAACACTATAACTAGATCAATCTAGATCTATTTGTTCAGTTGTATAGACCAAATAGAGCACGTGGAAATATCTGAACAATCAACAGTGTTCTTGCTGTTATTTTGTTTTATATATTTTCTTTTGAATTATTTGTACAATGGCCGATGTTGTGTGGGACAAGCAAAAAATCTATCTACTAATTGAGCTTCTTGAATCGAATCCTGTACTTTGGAATTGTACACTGAAGAATTACAGAGACAGGCAACTAAAAGCAAAATGTATAACCCATAACCATAACTTCTTCGTTTTTTTTTCATTTCCTGTTTTTTTTTTTTTTTTAATCAAACTACCTATCCACTATAATTGCAGCTGCAACGCGTTTGCGATCCAACATATTTTGTACGAAAATTTGTTATCGACTAGCTTAAATGCTTTCTCAATGAGAACTATCTAGTCTATCAAGGCTGACTAATGTACATGAGCCGTAGACTTATCTAGGTAGATTTGATCTATGCACTCTCTATGACTGCTCTATTTAGAGCATATTTTAGTATAGTGTTAACACATTTCAAGTGCAGTCTAGCTAGACTGATCTAACTGCATTTCTGTCAACAGTGTACAGGCACCTTAAGAACTACTGGGCCTTCTGACAAATATTTTCATTAGGGCCTAGTATTTAGTGTATGTAATGTATGAACTTTGAATTGAATAAATAAGTAAAATTATATTATGTTTTTTTTTTTTTTTGATACGCATGAAGTCATCAGTTTCATATTGACATTTTATTCCGTCTTGTATCATCTTTAATATTGGCAATATCTCCTTGTGTATATACACGTTTATAATAGACTTATAAGCTAAACTGTGGAGAAATGTAGTTATCAATTTTTAGGTGTAGATATTAAATAAAATAATTTAGCTTTGGGTAATTCAATGAATGTTAACCTACACTCAAAATATATTCAATATAATAGCATAAAATACCAAAAAAACACCTAACATGGATTAAAATTGAACATATAATTTTAAAATTATTTAATAAGTAAGAACACACATTCTTTAATTTAAGAAAATTTTCTTAAATTAAATTAATTTTCTTAAAGAAAAGGATTTCATTTGAAAAAAAGTCATCATTTTATGCTAATAGAATTGGCTACTTAGATAAATGGATATGAGTAATAATAAATTTATGAAGATGGAATTTGAATTATACTTTACTTTTAGATTCCGAGTGAAGCGAAGAAGCTTATGATTTCATAAAAATGTTTATTTTTTTTTTCTTAAACATTTTTTTGTGTAGAATTTTTCGATCAGTACCTCTATAAATCTGAATTCACACGCAGGTGGTACCTATCTAATATCAAAATCATGCATTTATATGCGAAATAAATTTTTTTAATCACATTCTCTGTACTGTTATCGATGACAGTTCCTACTCCCATGTTTTTGCAATCATTTATTAAAAATATGTTTTTGTATAAAAATCCATGCTCTAGTAATAAGTTGCTACTTGCAGCTGTACTAGGGCGTCGCGCCGATGTGTTGTACGCCTAGGACAAGGGGCCGGCGGTCCCTTTAAGAAAGATATTTATTTTTAACATTGATACCTAACTACTGTCATGAATACTCCATTCGGAATAGTTTTTATTTAATTGTCCATGGAAGATCGATTATTTATAATTATAAATATAATATAATTTTCGTTTAATATTACATATTTTCAGTAAATAAAAGGGCCCAAGGAGGGGAGGTTCACCCATTGCCCTTCCTAAAATAAGCCACTGTATTTTACCCATTTTTACTTCCTACAACTTTTCATTCCTATTTATAACCAAGAAAAAATTAGCATTATGTTATACCTTATAAAATAATATTTTAGAAATTGTTTTTTAGTGACACTGTACTAGTGACATGTGAAGATTTTATGGATATACCTATGATGTTATTCTGAAAAATAAATGATTTACTATGTTAGTGGAAAATTTATATTAGCAATAAAGATAAACAGCATAAAATATAACACTTCAAAGTTATAAATGCAATGACTAAGAGTGTCTGTAGGGGGAAAAGGGGCAGTTGCCCTCCCTTTGTTTTTTTTTAAGGACAATTATTTAATTATTTTGTAATATAAAATTTCACAAAATAAATAGTTTTTTAATACGATTATGAACATCAAAACTAAGAACATTGCTCTTATAGATTTATAACATGTAATCGTGTGGCCAAGTACCATGTAAACTGTGTTTTTACTTTTTTGATAAAAAAAGAATGAGTATTCAAATAGAATAATTTGTGGTATCTATACGTAAAATTTTTATTTTTAGATTATTGAGAACAGTTTTAAACAAAATTGTTTATTATAATAATATTTCTAATTAATGCAGTTTTTTTTTTTTTTTTGAGCAAAAATTAACAAGTTAATTTTAAAAAGGTATGGTTATTAATAATTTAGTGTGTAAAATATAAAAATATTAAATTTTATAAATTATTTTAAGTATCAATTTAGAGATAGATTAGCTAACATTGTGTTACTAATTACTTTAATAAATGCATTTGTCAATTTAAAATTATAAACCTATTTATAAATTAAAATCAATGCTACTGACAGTAAGATTAAGTTTTAACTAAATGTCTCCAATTAGTTCATATTAAATAATTGTTACAATAGTTACCTAACTATACAAAATGAAAGTTTGTCTTAAACTCAGGGCCGTATTGAGGTCCAGTGGCACTCCTGGCGAATCATTGCATTTGCGCCCCCCTCCTCACTACTCAAAATAAGAAATTTCAATTTTTTTATAAATAACCATTTGAGATATATACCTAAAACTTGTATAAATATATAGTATACCAGGTAATGACTATTTATTACTTGTAAATAAAATTCCATTTTTGTTTTTATAATCTTAAATTAATTTAAATGTACTTAAGTTTGGTGAATCGTATAGTATATTGTATACACAAATTTAAATAAATGTGAATTTCTCAAAAATTATATAAGTAGTATTGAACTTTACGCCCCTCTTGGAATTATGACCCTGGCCCGTGCCCTCTCGCTCTGCTCTGAATACATTAAAAAAAAACTTCTCCTATAAATAGCTAACATTAATTATTTAGGAAGCGACATTTATATTTTTCAACAAACTAAATGCTTGTTAACAATTCACAGACATGGTTAAGAAAAACTCAATCATTTAACACAAATTAATAGGTATATCAATACAATGATGAAATGTGAAAAATTAAAACTAGGTAATATACCTATGGACTCAGTTAGAAGGCACTGTTTCAATTAGAGCAAATTCAGAGTAGGGGGGTTGGTTTTCAATCAATGTTTATTATTAACAAAAATTTTATATATATATTTTGAAGTTTACTTGTTTAAAAATGTTGAACTCTGTATATACATGCACCATGGAGGAAAAACTAGTTTCTAGTGCCTAGTTATACTGATACACTGTTCATATTTTTCTATTCAGATTTTCGATTTGAAATGTAGTATTCCAATACATGCACTAAATAATTTTTTCTATTTATTTGAGTACATATTCCTCATTAGACTACCTATATTATATTTGATTTTCAAATAAGAATTTACTTTCTTCCAGTTAACTGTTTTCTTGCAATACCTAAGTTTGGGGTCCAATTTTACCCAAGACATCTGAACACACAAATGCATATTCGTTTGGTTGTATATTTGTTCAGAAAATATTAATGATAGTTTATGGTTAAATCTTACTTAGATTTAATAATATTAAACATCACTTGACCAACTGTCCAAGTGATAAATAAAACTGTAAAATAATTACCAAAAAATGGTCATATTGATAATAACTGTTTTCGAGTATAACTTTTTATTTTATTCAGCTATACCCATGGTCAAAATATACAAATATTGAAATATATTTTATAATTAATACAAGGATTCTTATTGATACAAATAAAAATTAATTTAGGACTTTGAAATTTATAGGTATTATGTAATGTTCAGTTGAACTTTTTGCTTCATTGATTAAAATATTTTATACCTAACAAATAAATGTCTTGGTATCATTTTAAGTACTAAAAGTTGTTTTCAATAATTAACTAAATGAGATCTAGGCCTTTGCATAATAGAGATTTAGAAAGTATTAATTGCTTGGATTTAAAAATTTAACTATTGTTGATTTTTTTAAGAATAGCTTGGTTTTGCAGCCACTAAGTATATAATTACAATATAAACATTGATTTAAAACAGCAATTTAATACATACTTTAAAAGTAAAAGCATATTTATAAAAAATTATGATACACCTAATGAATAATAACTATAAATAATATGTAACACAATAATTATATACCCTAATGTTCTCAAATCTCAATACTCAAGTGCTCTTTTAATTGAACATGCGCATTCAAAATTTACCTATTTACATGGCTATATTGTTTGTTTATTAAATTTTTTATCACACTATACACGCTAAATAAAGGAACCACTATCAATAATAAATAATCAATGCTAACTGTACTGATTAAAACCTAACTAAACAACAGTGCATGAAGTTATAGAAAATAAATTATCTTAGTACCTATAAGTTTTTTGATAAATTGCTGTTGGTATGAAATCATAGATATACAATATAACCATAAATTAGAACAATAAATGATAATGTTTACTAACGAATAACAATGGTCACTTCACCAATGGCGGAGTTTCATTGTGATATTCAGTTATCGAACGGGAAGACAGTTGCTATCTAGTTATATTGTATATTATCAACGTTCTGGCTTTTTATTTATTTTATTTATTTTGTTTTATAGTGAAGGTTCACCCTATTTTTTTCGTCGTGTCGTCCTAAGTTACATTGTTAATTTATTAATAACGTAATCCGATTAAAGTTACACTTAATCGTTATATGTCCCATGCAACTCAAGTAATACAGAACAAAACCCATAATACAGTATTCATAGTTATATGTATACTTCATAACTAACCTTGAGTAAACTGCTTCGTAATAATTCCGATACTCAAATGGATCAAACAAAATCTAATAAAGTAAGTCAGTATAAAAAGGTTTATATGGAGGGTGAGCTAGGTTCAAGCCGCATCAAACCGCCAGGTTCAAATAGCATTTGTCTGCAAGTTCCGAGATGCGTCGATCTGCCAGGTCCCGGCCGCGTTGATTTGCCTGGTCCCAGCCGTGTCGATCTGCCAGGTCCCAGCCCCGTAAATCAATCCGGTTCCAGTCACAATGGCCAGTCCATTAGGATGAAAAATACCGCCAATAAGAAACTTCTAGATTCGATAATATTTAATTTTAATAAACTGACTTTGATGAAATCGTTGGGCATCTTAGATCCATCTGACGATGTCATTCTAATAACTGCCAAGATATGCGGTTGTTCATTAAACCGCGTCTATAAGTTACTGCAACTTAGCTATGAACTGAATAATGTTTCGGACATAAAACTCAGTTTAGCAAAGGAACGAGAGACGAAAAATCAGAAAGATGATGAAGAAGAGGTTCAAGAGGAAGATGATGATGAAGAGTGGGAAGAAGAGGATGATGAGGATGTTGGTGAATTTGAGGTCACATCGGACAGCGACGTGATATTGATCGAAGACCATTCGGACGTTATGAACGAAGACGAACTGGAATCTGAGACCAGCACCGTCACCAGTGAAGAGGATGTTGAGAATGTTGATGTATTTGAGGTCTCATCGGACAGCGACGTGATGTTGATCGAAAACCATTCGGACGTTAAGAACAAAGACGAACTGAATGAAGCTAAGACCGACACCGTCACCACTGACAACGAGATGGCGACCAGAGACGATTTATCCAGCGACGGGAAGCAACAGACATCGTCAATGCCGATTAAACGAAAGCAATTAGAGATGGAAGTAGAAGAGGAAAATGAGTTCACATCGAACCAAAACGTGATGTTGATCGAAAACGAAGAAATTGTGACCGACACCGTCACCACTGACAACGAGATGGCGACCAGAGACGATTTATCCAGCGACGGGAAGCAACAGACATCGTCAATGCCGATTAAACGAAAGAAAACAGAGATGCGGGTGAACGAAGACCGTCAGACCGGGTCACCGTCATACAGCGGTAATGAAAATACTTCTAAACATTATATCGGTTCAATTAAAAATTTACACGGAAAATATGTTTTGGTGAAAAATAAAAGTAAAAGAACAAATATGTATTATGTAGCTTTAATTTTAAATAAGAAACTAAAAGTAAAGGTCTTGAGGAAGCGGAAATCAAAATATACTTACGTTAAAGACTATTTTGTTTGGCCACATATAAATGACATTGACTATATCAAGAAAAATGACATTATACAGATTTTACCAATTCCAAAGATAAATAGAAGGGGATGTCTAACTTTTGAAACTTCTTTTGAAGGTTATAATATCCGATAAACTGCCTATCAACAATTAAATTATTTTACTTTTTTAAGCTTCGTTTTTTAGATTCTGGGTGAAGCAAAGAAGCTAGTATTTTTACAATAATGAATTTTTTTTTTTATATGAAGAATATCTCATTGTGAACCATAAGTAGTCTACAATGAGACACTTTCTATTTTATTTTTAAGTTGTCAAATAGTTGTTAGTAATGGTCTAACACTCTAAAAAAGAGATAGCGTGTACCTTATTTATTCAATGTAGATAGAAATATTCTATCACTTTCCTATCATAAATGAAATTCATTCAAACTTTTTTTTTGCAATGTGGATGTACAATCTTAAAATCTATCTGAATAATAATATAAATAATAGTAGTACTATGTTAAATGCATAGGTACGAGTCCCACATATTCTTGTATTTTATATTGATGAGTATGTAGCTTGTAATTTCATAATAAATTAAAAATGTATGAAAGAATTTTTGATTTTATTTTTGAATAATATAGCAAACTTAATTTGTTTAATAAACTCTTTCTTTAAACTAAGAACACTTTTAAAATGAAAATTTTAAGCTTATATTAAAAAATAATAATATCCATGTAGAATTTCATTCAATAGAATTTAATTAAATAGAATTTTCTCCCTGTTTGAATTATATTACAACCTATTTGTTTAATTACAAGATTTGCATATTTATATATTTTTTAATATCATTTGAGTTAATTTTTAATTATAAGAGTTCTGAATTTTAAAACATGGAAATATTGATTTTTTCATAGATAACAAAATTGATGTCAATTATTAAATTTTTAAATACACTGATGATTATCATTGAAGTGCATTTAATTAATTGAGTATTTGAAATGAGTAGTTGAATAGCACTTTTGTATTTAAAACTATATATTAGGTACATATAACTCAGCGTTTGTGTAGTTTTAGATAAATTAAAGTTGCAAACAAAAATTTAAAACATTATTAAATTTCCATTCTGTTTTTATATGATTATAAAAATGATGTATTACATGTATTATTATTATAATATTAATGTTGGTTTATTATATTTAACTAATATCATTGGACTCGATATATACTATATAAGTTATAAGTTAGTCAGTCATCACTATGATGTTAACAATAAATACCAGCAATTCTTAGTTTTAAGAAAATAATCATTATATTTTGGTATGCAATTTAAGTATATACATAAAGAAAGTTAACAATGTGTTTAATATAAATTTAGAACTTGAATAAGAATAAATGTTACAGTTATATTTAAGTTACCATGTAATTTATTACTGAAATTAATTAAATAGATAAAAATGTAACGGCATTAAAAAAAAAAATTATCATACAATTTATTATTTTTTTAAATAAACATAAAAGTTTCAAGAAAAAAATTTTTCAAGCTTATAGACACTGTGCAGCCGTACATCTAACGCTCCTAGGTAACAATTTATGTACCATCTACAGGTATTTACTTCTTGTAAAAGATTGAATTTTGACTCATTTTGTATTACCTATTTAAATTGCTTTGAATGTTGTAAAGTTGTGTCTATTTATTACATTTTTCATTATTATTATGCATGGGATATATTGATACTGTGATAGTGTAATAAGGACAAACTGGTTAAACATATTATTATACTTTGAGTCTAAACTAATATCTTATGTGCCTAATCTACAATAAATCAAATTATTTGTATTATCGTGTATTATTTATGTTAAAATGAATTCAAAAAAGTCAAAAGTTATTTGCTGTGTAGTTAACTGCAATAATACATATCAAAATACCAATGGAATCATATTTTATAACTTTCCTAATAGAAATTATGAACAAGATTTAAAGAAACGTTGGATTAATGCTGTTAATCGTGTTGATTTAGTACCTATATTTTTATTAACTTACATTGTTTCTTCGTAGTTAGTTCTATGAAAAGTTTTAATATTAAATATTTTAAATATACATCCCAATTTACAGAGAAGATGGATCTCCATGGTTTCCTCATCAACGTTCTGTGATCTGTAGTAGTCATTTTATTGGAAATAAAAGATCAAAAGATCCTATCATATAAGTCATATAATATAAGTCCATCATATATACCATACATTTTTCCCATTTTATACAAAAAGAAATCAACTGATACAAAACAAAAAGCAACCCGATATGAACGTTCCTTGAAGCGACAAAAACTAGATTTAAGTACTAATTTAGTTATGACCCATAATTCTGAACATTCAACAGACAAGGGAGAACTGTCTGTGTATAATCCTATAAATCTTATGAAATCTAAAAGTGTTTCTACACAAGTATGATGATAATTGTTTTACTTTTAACTGTATATTTGAAGGAGATAATGTTGGTACTCAAGTTACTATTCCAAATAGCTTGTTTAAGTTAACTAATCCTTCTACTGTAGATAAATCTTGTAATGTTGATTCTACAGATATCGACCGTGGTTTGTCTCATAATTATTTCCATGGCTTTAAATCTATTGAGTCTGAAAGTTCTTTAAAGGATATATCAGGAGTAACATTTAAGATTTTCACTGAGACTTTGCTGTTGTTGAGTGAAAAATGTAAAAATTTAATATTTTGGCCAAGTAAGGACACTATTTTAAATACTTTACCAATTGCATTTAAAAAAAATTATCCACAGTGTAGGTGTATTATTGATTGTAGTGAAATTCGAGTTGAACAGCCTGCAACTGTAAAGCAAAGGGTATATATGTACTCTTGCTATAGAGGCTGCTACACAGTTAAAGTACTGGTGGCTATTACTCTTAATGGTATAGTTAGTTTTTTATCAAAATCCTATGGTGGTAGATCAAGTGACTCTTTTATTTCTAACGATTGTGGTTTTATTAATAAACTTGAACCTGGGGATCAAGTTTTAGCCGATAAAGGTTTTCCTGGTATAAAAGCTGGAATTGATGGACAAAATAGTATTTTAATTATGCCACCTATGCCACCTTCTACACAACCGTAGATTTTCTGAAGAAGAAATTCTTGAGACATTTAATGTTGCTAGTATTAGGATTCATATTGAACGATTTTTCGCCAGGTTAAAATCTTCAATGTATTTAACAAGATACCCATTGATCTTTTACCATATATCGATAATATTTTATTTATGTGTTGTGTGTTAGTTAACTCGAGTAGTCTAATAATCAAACAATGAAATAAAAATGTAATTATAATATCTTTAACTTGTACTTAATATTTATAATTATTATTATTTATTTTTTAAAAAAGGTTATTTGTGTAAAATATTTGTGATGATTAATATAGGTAATATATTGTATACGTATTATGTATGTAAAAGATTTACAAAAACTTCAATTAAAAATTATATATTAGAATTTTAAATAATGAATTTTGTTTTTTCATTCTATAATATGTAGGCAAGTACACATTATGTAATATACTAATGTCTAATTAGGTATATACTTAACATAAAATTATAACTGAATATTAAAATTTTTTGAATGAAAAAATTGCTAATATTATGAAAAATTATGGTTTATATAATAGCTGCCAACAAATACTATAAATAATCTTCTTTTAATAAAATAAACATAATTTAAAAATTAAAATTAAACTTTTTACATTCTTGACTCTTGTAAACTTTTATAAAAATAAATTTGGTAAATAATGTTTAAAATAAAACTGTTCTAGTTTAAAAATAATACAAGTTATAAATTGAATATTTTTTTTCAACTATTAAACATAGTGGCTCAATTTCATTAAAAATAAATAGATTGCAATTATCTAAATTTGTACAGTGTAGCAATATTTAAATTTGAGTATAGTACATATGATTAGGGTTCAAAATAATCTTTCCATTTTTCCTCTTAAGGTAACTTAAAACTGGTATGCCGTCTGAATTAATTATTGGTTTTGTTTTGCATGAACTGGGACACTTGATTTCAAGAACAGAAATAATTTTGCCATCTTTTAATATTATGCCATCAGGACTTGCACATAACCATGGTTTAACACGATGAACAATTAATCCACATTTTAAAACTTTAACATTATATATACTACAACATATTTCTCGTGCTTTTTCTTCAGTTTTAATGCCATATAGCATACTACTTACTGTTATAGATTTTTCATTTATTAAAGATATTGCTAAATTATGTTGTGCATCATAAGACAAATTTTTGTGTGTTTTAATTTTATGAGCCTTTGAACTTGCTGATATTTTTATTTGTCTATTAGTAGCTCAAAATATATCATAAGATTGATTTAGAGTATGATTAAAAATATTTTAGATTCTGAATGAAGTGAAGAAGCTAGTGTTTTTACAATGATGTTTATTTATTTTTTTTTTCTGTGTAAAACTTTTCGTATAGAAATACTTGTCCAAAAGTTTCAATCAATAACTTTTTGAAACCGGATTTGCCTCTAGATTGTACTTTAGAGAGGTCATTTTTTGAAATTCTCAATTCTTCAATTTTTTTTTTTTGTAAAAAACTACCCAAAATTTGACAAAAACGACTCGGAAACCATCATTTTTTGATCCGAATTTCATGAAAATTTAAACATAGATAGAAAATCCTATAAAAAAGATTTTGGCGCAAGAAAATTTTGAAAATGTAAAAAAAAATTTTGGACATTTTTTGAAAATTTTTTTTTTTATTATTAACTTCCTTCGTTTAGAATCGTTTTACTGAAGAAATGATTTATCGTTTCTTTAAAATTTGATACGCCCGTCAAGAGAATACCACCCGTCGTGCGAAGTATGTCCGGCTTTTTAAAATTATTTTCAGTAACAACAACTTTTTGGTTATAAAATAAATCTTTTTTAAAATTTAAAGGAAACATAATAAAAAATGTTAAACTATCAAACTTCAATTGGTTATCAATAATACGACTTATATGAATATTATTTTTTTCTGTAAAAAATGTAAATTCTAATTTATCTAAAACATCATTTAGGGTATTTTCACATACTATCTATTTCTGTTTAATTTTCTTGGAGCAAATTTACACTAAGACTACATGGGATTAATAATATTTCATGATGTTGAATTAAAACCGTATGACTTGTGGGTTTAACTTGTGATTTTAAATGTTTGGCTGGAAAAAGATCAGCTATTGTTTTTCCTTTTTTATACATTTGCTCCCAAACTATGGATGGTTTTCCCCACTCTTGAGGCTGACCAGTTTTAGAACTACCATCTTCAGAATTTACATAAATAATTAAAGCTGCAATATGTTTACATTTACTACCATATCCAGCTGGGCACTCACAAGAAGCATACCTCACATTTTTTGACTCATCTAACTATGTAAATATTAAATAAATTTAAAATGTAAATTGACACATAATAGCAAATAAATCAAGTTAACTCACTTCAAGTTTGACATTATAGGGGTCCAATTGTTTGCCTAATAACACGCCCAAATATTATGCAAAGACCTTTAATTAGTCTATGTTCTTCAACATTACAAACATGACCACTTTTATATAAATTATTACCTTTGTCATTCGGGAATATAAAATTAGATTTAATACTTTGAAATACATGTTTTATAATTAAATTACTCATACAGAGTACATCAATTATCCACTAAAAAAGGGAGTTTTTTTTATTTTTTTAATGTTAATGCTAATAAAATTATGAAAACAACCAGGTAACACTAAACATTTTTAAATAATATTATTATGGGGCTATTACTTTATGCATATGATTCAGATTGAAAATATTTAGTATAGCGGAATGATAATAGGACAGAAAGTTGAATGATAATATAGAATCATGTAAATATTTAAAGCTGATATATAATACTTTATATAAGTACAATAATAACTTTTAAATATAGAATAGGTATACCTACCATGCATAATATTATGTACCCTGTTAATAGTACATTCCATTCACCACTATGGCGCTCTGTTTTAATATTCCTGCATAGTGTCTATAGATATTGATGGTGACAAAACTTTTGCAAAGTTGGCCAACATTTTTACATAATATTTACTTTCATGGATGTAATTCCTATATCCTCAACTTCATCTCTATGCTATATCAGAAACATACTATTGAAATATTATACTATATTATAATGTACCATGTAAAATGTAATTAAAAATATTTTAGATTTAAAACAACTTAAATATACAAGAAATTTACATAGTAGGTACCTATATTTTAGATTCTGAATGAAGCAAAAGGTAAGTATTTTTAAAATAATATTTATTTTTTTTTATATATTTTTATAAACACTTTTTCGTTTAATTGTGTAGAAATACTACTTATCCAAAAGTTTTTATTGACAACTTATTGAATTAAAATTTGTATTTAAATGATACTATTAACAGGTAATTTTTCGAAAATGACAATATTTTTTAAATAACTTAAGAAAAACTACTTTAAGTATGACAAAAACGTATCTCACACTATTATTTAAATATTTAATCCAAACTTCATGAAAATTTAAATATAGGTATTTTACAATATTACAAATATTTCAGGGAAAGAATTTTGAATACCTCTGTGAAAAAAAAATTACAGAAATTTTTTTCACATCAAAACATTTGTTTTTCTTTTTTTCAATTAATAGTGGAGTATAAAACTGGAAAAATTGAAAAAGAAAAAATATTTTATAATATTTAACTTTATAATTTTAAGGTAAAAGTTTTAATAATCTGAAAGACTGCTTGAAATTATTTTATTGAAGAAATGATTTATAATTTCTTTAAAATTTAACACATCCATAAATGGAGCGAAAAAAATCTAGGGTGTGAAATATATCCAGATTTTCACAATTTATATTAATAAATGAAAAAACTTCCAAAAAGAAGGCACCTATCTAAAAATACATTGATTTCTCAATACTCTGAATATAATGGTTTTTTTTTTTTTTTTTTTTTTGATACTTATTTGAATATTTTTATATAGTTATATGATTAATTTTGTTTTACCGATTATGATTCAATTTAAATATGTACATACATAATAGCCGCTATGAAACTTATATTTTTAATTTTTCTCATTTGTGGGAATGTTCCTTCGATTATTACCAAATTTTAGTATTTAAAGTTTCCTAACACAATTAAACTGTGAATTTTTCATGATTTTTTGGGATACCTACATCCCTCATAAACCTCCCTAGAGGTCCAATATATTCCTTTTTTTCCTATTTTCAAAATTTTATATCTCGGATTTTAGTTAACGGATTTTAATTTAGCACCACTCATTTTTCAAAACTTACGGTTTCAATTGAAAAAATTTGTATTCCAAGTGTTAAGCTCTATTATGGGGGAATAATAAGAAATAAAATTCTTAAAAAAAATACTATTTTCAGACTTGTCAAAACTGTACCAATCCGTTTATACATTTTTAACAAATAACACTTGAATGTACCTTGAAATGCCTTTTTGTTAGAATGAAATTTATCGAATGGCATCTGAGCTATAGTTATTTGACAATTACTGTTCATTATTAAAGTAATTTTTCATCCAAAATCTAGACTTTAATTTAAGATAGAATTAATAGTTCTTAAAATAATAATTTAATAGAGTAGTATATAACTAATAACACATTCTTTATTTTAACTTGTTATTAAATGTACTCAAAATAATAATTTATTTAAATTGTGTATAATTAAGGATGAAGTATTTGATTTCAGATATAATTAATAGATTTCAAAATAACTATTCGTAAAAGTAGTGTACAACTGAGAATGAATTCTTAGCTTTTAGATATAATGGTAAACAAAATTACAATTCATTCAAGTTATAAAAATAGCAATTCAACAAAATAGTGTTAAAGTAAGAATACAGTCATTGCTTTATGTCATTAATAGTGCTTAAAATAACAATTAATTTATGTATTGAATAACAGAATACAGTCTTTGCTTTTAGATACAATCAATAGTATTCAAAATATAATTTTATTAGTGTAGTGTATAACTAATAATGCAGTTTTGCTTGGTTGGAATATTACATTTTAAAGAAAAAATGAATCATTTTTCCAAGAAAATTGATAGATTCTAAGCAGAGCTTCAGTTTATACAAGACAATTTTAAATTTATTATGAATAAAAAAAATTTTACTCAACCAGTTTTGATATTCCACTTTTACCTGAGAAAAAAATGTAAAGGACAAAAATTATATGTAAAAAAAAATTTTCACATCAAAAATGTATTTTTACCAAAATATATTTCATATTTTTTATGTGTCTATCGGCGGTTCCGAGATGCGTGCAAAAATCACTTTTAAGGTCGAATTGAGTGGAAAAATTTTCATTGTAGTGTCGAATTGCATGAGCAGTCTTTTTGTGGTAGAACCAATTTGAATGAGATTACCTATTATTAAAACAAAATAACCCCATATTGTACAGCAAGTCAAGGAATATTTTTGATTTGTGGAGAGAAGAGGAATAGACTATATACCTAGAGAACTAATCTACTTGTTTTATACATTATACATATTCTTACATCATGTCAAGTACATACAATTGCCAATTATCAAGCCGAAAATTCCTCACATTTCACAGAAAGCCGAGGGATATTTAATATTTTTGATTTGTGGAGTGAAGCACTCCATCAACTTAACACCCGGTGATCTAACTACATTTTTATATTGTATGAAAAATATTGACACGCAATTCCGCTCTATCCACAAAAAAAAAAAAACCCCACACGCAATTCTGTTGTCAACAACGTATTGTGTTTGTCAAATGTTGGGTAGCTTTTTCCATGTTCTGGAAAAACTATTGAAAATTGACATTTTAAAATATCATATAGAGCAAATATATGATTCAAAAAATACCTGGATAAAAATTTGAAAAAATGTTTACAAACATAGATGTACAGGAACACATTCAAGAAAAAGAATAATAAACATCATTGTAATAACAATAGCTTCTTTGCTCCATTCAGAATTTAAAATGTATAACATCAATTAAACATTTCATTATGAAGTTATAATTCATTAAAATTTAAAAGTTGGATTGCATTAATTCACACTAAAATACAATACATTGCTCATACTAAATATATTATAGTTTCATTTAAAATATCTATTATATCTATTGTGAAAAATAAATAATCCATTTAAATAAAATGTTTTGTCAACTAATATTAATGGCTTAAAATAGCTATTGTCAATCCAGTAAAAATAAATATCAAACATATTTTTTACAAAATATAAAAATTAAAACATATTGTTGTATAATATGAATATGTAACATTAGTTATTAAACTTATCTTATAATTTAATTAAACTTAAGTCTGTAACGATGTGGTTAAAACTATTAAGTGAAAAATATTAATTTTTCAATTATTATTGGTAGTTTCTAATTTTTACTAAGATGTTAGTTTTTTGTACATATCAGCTTTTGCCACATTGGTACAGAATTTTTAATTTGATAATAAAAATTTATATTTAATTATATTTCTACACTTTATAATTAAATTTGAGCAAATCCGCAATTCATTTAGAAGTTAATTAGTAAAATTAATATAATTTGTTACTTAATATAAATACCAAGTGCACAATGCATTTGTACTCTAGTTGTCTAACAAGTCTTTGTTTAAATGGTGATAAGTTTATGAATTCATCAGAAGTAAATTAATAAAAACATGCACACACTACTATTGGCACAGTATAAAATTAAAATTATTGAAATAATAGTGCGAGATAATTTTTATAGATCATGTACTTCATTGTCGTAATTTGACCTTTGAGCAGCCATTTTTTGACGCTTAATTTTGTGAACCCGCCCCTCTATTATGTACAACACTGCACAAATATAAAGAGCAATGGTTCCTGCAACAGCAACTCCATAACTCCATCCAATATCATTATGTTCCCAATCTGGCATCCATGATCTACTATCTCCATTTATTCCAAAAATTATTAACGCAACAGTACCACACAAAGCTGCACAACAAATAAAATTATAATTACATGTTATTATTATATAAATACAAATGTTATTACCAGCAGTACAATAAAGTGTTCCAGCTGTTAACAGAATATGAATATAACGTTCATGAGATCTATTTAGATACATATAAAGTATAGTATAATATAAACCAATTATTGTTAACAGAATGCAAAGAGTAAACCAAAATTGGGTAGCTATGTAAAAACCTGTAAAATAAAAGTTAAATTAAATTTATATATTAATTGAATAAATCAAATTAATAGTCATACAAACCTTGAAATAAAATGTCATTGATAATATAGAATTCTTCTTCAAACACCCACCAACAACTACTAAATTTTGTGTCATACCAATGATGAGGTTCCTCATAGTCTTTGAAACAAACTACCCATAAACCTGTAAATATAAAAAATAAAGTAAACTAAAGAAGTATAGATAAAAAACCCGGACACACTTCGCACTATGGAAATTCTTCGCTCTTCGGGTCAGACTTGGTGGATGTATAAAATGTTAAAGAAACAATAAATCATTTCTTCAATAAAACGATTCTAAATTAAGGAAATTAATAATATAAGTTATTGACTTTCAATACACCCACCAAAATGACCCGAAGAGCGAAGAATATCTGTGGTGCGAAGTATGTTTGGTTATCTTGTCTACACATTATTCTTTTTTTCTAATAAATAAATAAAAGGGGAAAAAAAATGAGAAAAAAAGTAAAAGAAAAATGTCTAAAATTTTTTTTTCACATTTTCAAAATTTTCTTGTGCCAAAATGTTTCTTATATTATTGTCTATCTATGTTTAAATTATTGTAAAGTTTGGATCAAAAAATGAGAAAAATGGTCTTTTTTTTGTTAAATTTTGAGTAGTTTTTCCAAAAAAAAAAAAAAAATTAAGAATTGAGAAATTCAAAAAATGATTGCTTTAAAGTACTAATTAAAGGCAAACAAGGTTTCAAAAAGTTGTTGAATCCAAATTTTTAGACAAGTATTCCCATACAAAAAAGTGTATAAAGAAAAAATAAAAAAAATGAAAACATTGGTGTAAAAACGGTAGCTTCTTTATTTTGTTTAGAATCTAAAATAGCTTTACTTAATGTGAATAATAATTTTAAATAATTATGATAGTTAATCTAGCGACACAATACATAATACTGTGTTGCAATTCTAAGTGAAAAAAAAAACAATGTATCAAGATCATATATATTATAAAGAATAAATCAAACATTCTCATTTAAACCATCTAAATATGTTGGTTTCCTTTTGTTAAGCCTAAAGGACTAATAAATGAATTAAATCGTTAGAATAAGGTATTAATCGACCAAAAAAGTCATAAAATAAGTGCTAAGGCAACTTTCAATGGAATTTATGTAATAATATAATAATTTTTCAGTAAAAATATTTATTATAAAATTTACTTTATATTATTTTTGCTACCAGCCACCTTAATAATGTTAAGTAACGGTGTTTGATTGTTTAGTAGTTTTTAATTGTTTAATAATAATGATATAGGTAATATACAAATTATATCATATTATATATGTAGTCTTAACATATGTTATTGTATGTTAGTAGTTATACAAATTATAATAAATTGGAAGACATAGATTTGGTTCAGAATAGATGCGTTAATTTTATCTATATAATGAAAGAAAAAAAGTAAATATCATTGTAAAGTCATAAGATCCTTCACTCTGCTCATAATCTAAAATTATCTAATATTAAAATATGGTAATTTAAAATAAATAAATAAAGATATCCTAGCAAAAACACTTTATTAATTCCATGTAAAAATTTCTAAGTCAAAAAAACTTAAAAATAGCTTCTTTAAAATGGGTATTATAAGGTAGAATCACGGACGTACATATAATATCATAGTATTTTATCAATATTAAATAAAAATTAATTATTTAATATATGATTTATTTTAACTGAAATCAAATTGAATTTAGTTTATTTTGCTGGAAACAAATCTATTTATTTTAATAAGATTTGCATAACATAATACATAGTGATATATTATATATATTTAGACTGAATCTTTCGACCAAGTAAACTAAATTTGGATTAATTTTTATTAAAATAATTCATAAAATAAATAAATGTAGACAGGTGTCTAATGAATTTTTATTAAATGTGGGTCGATTACTAAAATATAAATTTACACATTAGATTAAATACTAAATTTTTACATATGATTCTACCTTATATCACACATTGTAAAGCAGTCATTTTTAAGTTTCTTTCACTTAGTGTTTTTTTAAATAGGAGTTGATGAAGTGTTTTTGTTGGGTAAATATAAACAAAGAACCACATTAATTTAAGAAATTGCCAGTAAAATAAAATTATAATAAGAAAAAAAAATCTGATATGATGTAACTATATTTTGCCCAATTTTTTGTTACCGTTTGTTGCTTTTGACATTTGTTAAATAACATTTGCCTTTTTGAAATGTTAATTCTTCTTGAATAAAATAGTTATTACCTACTACAAAGATGATTGTAGGTAAAATTTTAATCTGTTAAAAATAATTGTAAGACTTTTAGCTAGCACATCTAGTTTTAGGATTTTGACATACCTAACATCATTTAATTAGGTTAGAATAGTTAGTTATATTCAGTTACTTTTTCTTTTTTGATAATTTACCATCAACATTTTGTTCAAACAAGCATGTTTAATTTGGTAACACGTTAGTTTAACCTCGGTTTGCTTGTGAATAATCCTCTATAGTTTATTGTCAATTATATTATTAGACAAATTATTATAATAGTTTTGGAAATAAGGACTATGTTTATATTAAATTTAAGGATATTATTGATATTCAGCTAGAGTAGAGTGATAAGTGAAGAATAAAGACGATTAGTTTAAGTTTGAACTGATGTAGGTACTTCAGAATGTTTTAGAAAATATTCAAATGTTCGCAGAAAAGAATTGGCAGTACCCTCGACTAGTAAAAATGGGTAACTACGCTGTCTGTACCTAATATAATTATTGTCTTCACAAAGAGACAAAGAGTATAACACGAAAAGCATAGAAGACACTCGCGTAGGTACTGAGTAGTTGTGTCCGGACGTACGAAGATGTGTAAGATAATAATAATAATAATAATATACTGACCGATTCGTTCAAATCTCGGGTGTTCTAATTTGCCGTCCGTGACCAACCAGTACTTCGTGGTGAACGCCAGCAGGACCAAAAATGCTCCCAACGCCGACAAACCGACGGCCGTTAGACCGTTCTTGGACTTGGCCATAGAAATCGTTTGTGAATCAAGACCGAGCTGATCTCGGGAGGACAATCAACTGCGAGTGAGTGTGAGTTAGACGACGAGTGGCGGCAGCGGGGAACACACGCGAGTCCGGATAACAAGAATAATAATATTGAACTTTATAATATGATAACCGTGGATAACTGTGGTGATAACCACGGTTGTATATTTACAACCGTGATGATAACATAATGTAAATGTTATTATCACATTTTAGAGTTCAACAATGCGACAGCTTGCTGATCTGATCACAGTCTTACTACTAAGTTACTAACCGTGCCGCTATTGAACTCTATTATATTAGAGTTTTTAATGCATACAGCCTGCAATTGACCGTTATTACCAAAAATGTGATATTTTGTAATATTATTAATAATAAGTAACTACCATTGACATTAATTTATTAGTATAATATCAATGGTAACTACATAGCTTTTATTAACGATGTCGATGATCATATTTTGCAACTTAGACAATGTTAATATGTTTACTAATCGTTTTAATGATGATTATGAACTACTCAAGAACCAAGAATATATAGAGGACTTCACACGAGAGTTGATAACGTTTCCCGTAAAAATATATATACAGTAGCGGAAAAGCTGGGTATATTCTTCCTTTTTGTTTCGCTAGAGCCATCTACATTAATGGTAGGATATTATATTATTCATTCAAACTTTTTAGAAACTATTTGAGCTCCTTCAACTCCACAGAGTTTTGGTGGCTCCTAAACAACAGCAGGTATCAATGACAAAAAATTTAATAATATTTTTACTAAGTATTTATAAGTGTTAGGGTGTTTTTTTTCTCACAAAAATGTCCTATTTTCAGAAATAAAAAATCAGATTTCATTCAATTCTAATTTTTAAGAATATTTAAATGATCCTATTTTTGAAAATAATGAATTTAATGGTATACCTAATTGGTAGGAGATACTTGCTTATCTGTAATTATATCATTATGTCAAAGTTATCATTTTCCTGAAAGATGTATATCATTATAATTTAGTTTTTAGTAAATATTTATTTTATTATTACCTAACCACTAATAGCTGGGACAACTGTAAAATTTATATTGTCATTCTATGTTTACCTTTTGCTCATATATTATACTTGAACTTTAAATTGCAGTTATTGTAATTTTACATTAAAATTTAAAGTTTTAAGCCATCTGTTACTTGTAGTATTGATACTGAAAATTTATTTAATTTAACTACATTAATATTAAAATGGTAAATGTATATAGTATTTTAAATATTGTACAAAACATCATTCCATTAAAGTTAATAGGATGCCAAATCTTTCAAAAAACCATTGTTATGTTGTTATTGAATAGGTATAATCAGGGTTTGGAACATTCATTCAAAATTCATTTTTTTCAAAAAGAATGCATTCTTAATCACATTCATGTATAACAATTTTTTATTTTATTTTAATACAACATTTATTGTTTTTAACAAGACATTTTATACATAGCATATATAATGGATAATAAAAATAGTTATTTAGCCATAGTTTTGATAATTGATGGTACATCCACAGATTACGTGAAAATATATTCTATGGTAGTACTCTGTGATTTGACAAGTGATAGTGAAGAGTGACTAACTGATTAACTAAAGACTCCATATTATTTCTGGAGCTTTACAATAAAAAATAAAAACTTTTTTTTTGAATTTAAAATATGTTTTCAATATGATTAGAAGAAGAATGCATGATTTCATTAAATTTCAATTCATATTTTTTTTTTTTTGAAATGAATGTATTCATATCCATAATTCACAATGTAAAAATTTAATGTACTCATGAATTTCATTCATTGAAAATGAATGCATTCATTCCAAAGCCTGAATATTGTATGTACTCACTTTAACAAATATTCTTTCTCTTTATAATTCCAGTCCAAATACAATGTTTTGTCATATCAATTTAAAATACTGTATTATGAACTTACAGTAGACTATATTTGGTAGTGAACAGAACGTAATATGTAGATAGCACACACCGTACACCCTCCTGCCATATCGTGACAACTCCTCTAAATGTATTAAGTTCGTGGTATTGCTTGTGAACGTAGGTAGTAGAACTAATTTTCTTTAAATATAGGTACTATCAGGGTAGGGCAAGATACTTAAAAAAAAGTATCATGATACATGATACATAATACATGCATTTAGTGTATCTAGATACAACTGATATAAGATACAATCGATGCATTGTGAATATAAAAAAGATTCAGGATACAAAATATATGTATCAAAGATACATTGATACATAGATACTTTCTTACTTCCAATTGAATTTTATTAAAGGACAACACAACACTAAATTTTTTTTTTTTTTAATTTTTGGTATAATAGTTTATTATTGTAGTCAGAGTATTTTAAAACGTTTTGGTAAAAATCTGAATTTAAAAAGCCGGACATACTTCGCACGATGGGTGTTCTTTGCACGATGGGTGGGATTCTCTTGACGGGTGTATTTAATTTTAAAGAAACGATAAATCATTTCTTCAATAAAACGATTCTGAACGAAGGAAGTTAATAATATAAAAAATAAATGAAAAAAAAAATGTTAGAAAAATGTTCAAAATTTTTTTTTCACATTTTCAAAATTTTCTTGCGCTAAAATCTTTCTTATATGATTTTCTATCTATGTTTAAAATTTCATAAAATTCTGATCAAAAAATGATAGTTTCCGAGTCGTTTTTGTCAAATTTTGGGTAGTTTTTTCCAAAAAAAAATATTGAAGAATTGAGAAATTCAAAAAATGACCTCTTTAAAATACAATCTAGAGGCAAATCCAGTTTCAAAAAGTTATTGATCGAAACTTTTGGACAAGTATTTCTATACGAAAAGTTGTACACAGGAAAAAAAAAGATAAACATCGTTGTAAAAACACTAGCTTCTTCACTTCGTTCAGAATACAAAAAATGATTATTCAACGAGATAATGAGAGTTCAGTAATAGTCGCGTGACGTCATAGAGCCGACGCGTGAACATCCTCCTATGTTTTACATGTAAAAGTAGTTTGATTTTCACAATGGTTTTAATAATATACGATAATATTTCAGAATTTTTTTTTTTTCCGAATCTGAAGTATATTTATGTGCTTAAGACGATGGTGTGATTAAAAAATTAATATATCTAGACATCTAGTTATTGTATTCATAAAATAAATTATAATTGGTAAAATTATTGAGTGCACGACTCGCGTCGCCGCGGCATCCAAACGAAATTTTACTAAATTTACTAAAATAGTTGTTTATATTATGAAAAAACTAAAAGTTATATCGAAATTATAATAACACCAATGTAATAAATACAAAAAAGAACACTTCGGATTACATAACAAATAAAATAAAAATATTATCTTTAGCAATTGAAATCATTATATTAATATAGATACTTTTACACGTAAAACATACACTGTCGTTCGGACATGACGTCACAAGCATATTTTCAAACGCGTACAATTCATTGAATAATTGTGAAAACCATGTGAAAACCACACCATATTTCTTAGAAAATGCCGTACTTTAAATCTAAACAAACTTGTTTTTATTGTTGTGTTGTCCTTTAACTTTTAAACGTAAAATGTCTATAAAATAGGTATACTATACTGTCCAAATTCTATAATAGGTAATATAAAGTAGGTAGGTACTAATTAAGTCATAAATATTAAATAATACAATAAGTCAACACGTGTTTAAAAGTGTCAATACTTATACGGTCAACAATTTAATTTTCAAATTATCTTACTAGGTATAACATTGTGTAGTAAATGTTTTCGTTATCGTTCATTTCGGCTTGATTTCATCTCGAAAATTATTTTTCGTAAAAATACAATCCGTGACAAAATTATTTTTTTTTTTAATTTATTTTTTTATTTTTTACTTTTTTGGTACTATTTAGTACACATTTTTACAATAATAGTACCTGGTGTCATTTAGCATAAAAAGATACATGATACTTGATACTTTAAAATTATGTATCATGATACAAGATACAAGATACAATATTGTATCTTTGATACTGGCCAACCCTGGGTACTATGTACATTATAATTTATAGTACTACTTGTAACAGTACAGAAGTGTATTAGATTCTGAACGAAGTGATGAAGCTAGTGTTTTTACAATGATGTTTATTTTTTTTTCTGTGTACAAGTATCGTATTAGTATCGTACAATTATTTAAACAAATAAAAAAAAAGATTTATAAATAATTTCTAAGATTTTTCTAGGCTATTAAACTTATTACTTAATAAACTTGTATTCGATTTTTAGTTTATGTTATCAAGAATGCAAAATTGTATAAGGAAAAAACTTGCAAAATATGAATCATTTTCAAAGTTCAATATTTATCCTAAGAGAGGTCATATTATTTTCAGTATGTATTACATTGTTATTATTGGTGATATTAGGAGAAAATTTCAAGTTTGTAGTACTATTAGTTTTGGAGTTCTAACTAAATTACAAAAATCGATACCGTGAAAATCTAATTTATGACAAATTTTACCACTTTTACTTAAATTTGAAATAGTTTTTCCTTGTTTTTTAAAATATTGAGAATTAAGAAACAATTATCTCTTTATAGTACTATTGAAAATCTAATTCTGATCTATAAGGTTTCCGGGCAAATATATTGGATTAGTTTTACTTCTAAATAACATTGTAAAAATACTATTTATTTCGCTTCAATCAGAACATGAAACATATTTTTTTTATTAATAACTTAATTTATACGCAGTTAAGGTGTAGGGAAAAATTTTGGGGATGGGTGTACAAATATTGTACTTGCACCTCCTGCCAAAAATGTCTGGCCTATGGCTACAGGTATAATTCTACTTTATTTGGATTTGTCACTAGTCGCTACGACGGGGGGGTACTCACTCAAATTATGTGATCGGTGCTTATGCCACATTTTGAGTTAGAGTATATAATTTTCACTGCTCTAAAAACTAACGTTGGCGAGGAGTCTCCGTATTATTATTATTATTAAGTCCACGTATAATATCTTAGACGATTTCACCAGCGGTATCGATAGAGAGCGACGGCGGCTTACAGAGGTCTGTTAGTGGTTTTTTTTCGACAGACTCTACGATCAGTAAAATATATCACAAAATACGTGACGTAATAATAATATTAATAATATCTTTGCACGACAACGATGGACCGATGGCAGTGACGGCTGAGGGGAGAGCGGCCACCCGTCGCGAACTGCGTTTAAATTATTGGTCCGTGTAGTAGAATGTCGTATGTATATTCATATATATAGGTACATTATACACGCACATAAAATTTACATAATATATACATTAAGTTTATTATATAATAAAAATGCATCATTGATAATATACCTATCGCATACGTGCAAGTAAAAAAAAAAAAAAACATATAGTTTTTAATTCCTTGTCCTCTCTCTTGCAAGTGGATTCGCCGCGACACGAGAAAACCATTATCGAATTCCGACGACCAGTCCAACGTCGTCACTAACAATATATTTCCTAAGCCTGCGCGCGCTCGTTTTTGTGTACACCTATATAATAATAATGTTGAATAGTATAATATATATATATATGTATATACTATAAATATATATTATGTAAATTAACTGGAAAGTCAGTGGTTATAATTTGAAATATAATGTTAATAGGTACCTATTGAAATCTGATTTTTTTTAGATTCTGAACAAAGTGAAGAAGCTAGTGTTTTTACAATGATGTTTATTTATTTTTTTTATTTTTTTTTTTCTGTTAACACTTTTTCGTATAGAAATACTTGTCCAAAAGTTTCGATCAATAACTTTTTGAAACCGGATTCGCCTCTAGATTGTACTTTAGAGAGGTCAT